>CDFJ01218429.1:3758-28326 GCA_000826505.1 Acanthamoeba pearcei
GGGGGGGGGGGGCATACCCCGTTGGACATGCCGTCTTCGTCCTCGTCGTCGTAGAATTCCTCTTCGGATTCGGAGGCCGAGGGCTCGTCTTCGTCTTCGTCGTCCTCGCTCATGGGCTCCTCCTTGGCCTTGCTGCCGCCGCCGAGCTGGCTCACGTCGCGCGACCCCTTCAACTCAAACTTCTTCGACAACACTGTCGTGATCGACCCCGCGACGCCGTACGTCAGACCCATTCGCGTCAAAGCAGCGCAGCAAGCAGCACGTGAGGTACGTTTGTGCATCAGCTCCACGGCCTTGACCAGGGAGCCGCCCTCTCGTGAGAACTCATTGACCTGATCCACCAGCTCCTGCGACAGCCCCACAAATAAATAAACAAATAAATGATAAATAGAAAGTAATATTTTTAAATGATAAATAAATTACTAATATAAATAAAATTGATAAATAAATTACTAATAGAAAAAGTAATAAATATATTGGGAGTTGTACGTCGTAGAGGCCCTCTTCCTGCATGAGGAGAGGTCGCTCGTCGGGCGAGGCGTCGTCGGGGTAGCCGTAGGGCACGTAGAACTGGAAGCGCAGCTTTCGCTTGCCCGTGCTGAAGACAAAGTACAGGTTCCTCTCATCTTCATCATAACGCAATTCTACAATGAAACATGTACCGTTGTTGAAGATGAGTGCCCCATCTTCTCCAAGAGCAAGAGCCTTAATCCACGATTACTTAATAACAAAAAGGAGACCTCTAATAAAACGTACTCTCAAGCGTACTGGAGCCATCAAAGAAGGCCTTGATGGCCTTGACCTCCTTGTCCACCTTCGCCATCTTGTTTCAATCGTGCACGACTGAAGTTGATGTCGCAGTATTACTTTTTTTTCTTCTTTTTCAGTGCATTCTTTACATGAACGTTTTTCAGTGCACACACTCCAACCCACCACCCACCTGTTGGCCTCAACATCCCCAGAAGAAGAGCTTCCTCACGCAAACTGCCAGTAGAGGATGCCCACAGAGATCAGGGACAGGAGTGCCTGCAGCGGCAGTCCCACCTTCGTGTAGTCCGTGAACTTGTACCTGGAGAGTTATCACACATCACACATCACACAGGGATTTGAGCCAAAAGAGAGAAGAAAGAATGCCCCAGCGGGGTGGAGTGGTACCCGCCCGGACCCCACACCATGAGGTTGGTCTGGTAGCCGATGGGGGTGGAGAAGTCCGCGCTGGCGCCGACCATGATGCAGTAGACGAAGGCCTTGACGTTCACGCCGGTCTCCAGGCTGGACTGGAACGAGAACACGATGGGCACCATCAATGCGGCCGCCGAGGCGTTATTGAGCAGCGAGGTGAGCAGAGCCGTCGATAGGTAGACCCCATAGAGCAACCCAATGCTACCGGCTGGCATGAATATCGACACCTGTGTGCGTGTGCGGTCGTGTGTTGTGTGTGTGTTGTGAGTGTTGTGCGCGGGTGCCCGCCCAGTGGTGAGTGGTGGTACGTACCAGATCGTGCGCCAGGATCTGGGCCACGCCAGTCTTTTCGAAGGCCATAGCCATGCCGAAGGAGCTCGCGATCATAACGATGAGCCTGAAGTTGGTCGCCGCCACTGCTTTCTCGACCGAGCTGGCAGTGAGAGTCAAGTGGTGAGCGAGGCACACGACACGCACACGCACACGCATCGCCGCACGGGCACATGACACAAGACGACACACGTACATGCACCCGGTGATGATCATGATGAACGCCGCGCACAGCGATGCGGTGAGCAGGCTCGTCAGCTCGAACGTAGAGACGAGGATCATGACCGCGGCGATGACCGGTGCGAGGCACATGCGCTCGTAGTCGACGCCCATCTTGCCGCCGCTGGACCCGCCCACCCGCGACACGGTGATGAAATCGCCGCCGCTGTCGGGGCCGGCGGTGGCCGGGTCGTCGACGTGGTGGTGCTGGCCCGAGGCCAAGTCGGGCCGGCACACCAGGAGCAGGGTGTCTCCGCCGCGCAGACGAAACGACGCTAGGCGTTCGTGCGAATGGATCTTCTCGCCCTCGCGCCCGACCGACAGCACCGCCGCGCCGTACCGCTTCCCGAAATCGACCTCGCCTTCACAATTCATTCATCACCCGACGTGTGTCGTGCGCTTGGGTGTTAGGTTCACCTGCTCCGGCTCCGGTCATGAGAAAGGGTAGTGTGCCGGTGGTAGGACGTACCGATGGTACGGTTGACAAGCGACCCTGTGGGCGAGACGACGGCTTCGACCAGGACCTTATTAATCGAGGGGTGCACGATTTTATCGTCCTGCAGCAAATATGATCAGCACAAGGCCGGTCCGTCGTGTGTGTCGCGGATAGGCACCTGATTGGTGGGTTTGATGCCCGAGATCATGAAGAGATCGACGAGCTTCTCGACGTCGCCGGCAAAGATCAACTGATCCCCCGAGTTGAGCGTCGTTTCGGCCGACACGCTTGGGTTGTCGACACCCCGCCTCTGCATTCCACGTCGCCGAGAGTGAACAAGCCTGCACCGTGCAACGCTCGTGCTGGAGCTGAAGGCGCGTTTATGAGGGGAGAAGCTGTAGTACGTACGATGAGGTTGACGAGGATCAGCCCGTCGACGGCGTTGAGCCCGACCGCGCCCACAGTCTTTCCGTCGATGCTTGAATTATGTTCCACAATCACTGTGATGGTGTACTGCACAACAAGAAGCCGAGGCTCGGCCAAGGCGATTAGCTTTACGTTTGCACGCTGGCGAGACCCGACACAACGTATGTCGACATACCTCACGCGGGTGGCTGAGCAGTTCGTCCATCGGACTCTCGCGATCAGGTAGCAGGCATGGTGAGATGAGGAGCACGTAGGTAAGGCCCACCAGCACGATCGGCAAGCCCACATATCCGATCTGTGGGGGTGGGCAGCGCGTGGGTGGGTGGGTGATCAGGTCGGCAGCCGAGAAGGAGAGGTCAAGGGAGCAGCGCACCTCAAAAAATGGGAAGCGGAGGGTGGGATCGAGCCCGGCGACCAGCCCAACGACGATGAGGTTGGTCGAGGTGCCCACGATCGTACACGTGCCTCCAAAAATGCACGCATACGACAGAGGAATCATCATCTTCGAGGGCTTGATTCCCGTGGCGCGGCACCACTTTTCGATCACTAAAGGTTTGAGCTTGGACGTTAACTTGCAAACTCTCGCGCATCACACACAACGCGGGAAGAGGCTGACACCAACCTGGGATCATAATAGCGGTCAGCGGAGTGTTGTTGGTGAAGGCCGACAGGAAGGAGAGCGGCAACATGAGCCGCAGCTGCGCCACGAAAACGCTGGTTGTCTTGCCCAGCACCCACTCTGCGCTCCCAACAAGCAAACAAAAACAAACAAACGCCTGAGTGATGGTGTTCGGCCCGAGTCGGGTGAGGTGAAGGGCTCGTCATTACCACTCAACAGGCCAATGGAACCGGTCTCGGCGATGCCGGCCGCCACCACGAACAACACCGCGATCGTCAATATGCCCACGCTCGAGAACCCTGATCGGTGGGAGGAACCACACAAGGTCCAGGTCAGCGCGTTGGAGTGCGCGTGTGTGTTGGGTGGGCGTGCGGGGAGGGGCGCACCAGCAAGCGCTTCGCTGGGGGTGACGATGCCGGGTATGAGAAGGAGCGTAGTGACGAACACCATCACCACGTCGTTGGGCGCCACATTCTTGACCAACATGAAGAAGGTAGCGCACACCACGAAGACCGTGTACCACCCTTGCCACTTCAGCTCTTGCCACGCTAGTAAGTGCCCCATGTGTGCGTGTGCGGTGGTGCGTGTGCGGTGGTGCGTGTGCGTGTCGTGCGGGCGTCAGTCGCATGTAGCCACAGCACAGCCATGTGGGATGGGCACCTGAGATGCGAAGAAGGAAGAGGATGAACAGACAGAGGGCGGCGATGGCGAGCTCGACCTTGTGACCCACGGCGAACTTGAGCGCGGCCTTCTTGGCCCGCACGCTCCACTTGCTCCCCTCCAGCGATTCCTCGTGCTCTTCCCACGTCACGTCGGTCGAGTAGTAGTTGTAGAAGATGTGTTTGGGTGTGAGCTGCCCGGCCTCGCCATCTTCATTTCCCTCCCTTTCGTACGCACGATCAAACGACCCTTCCCTCCTCTGGCCTCGCCCCGCCTCCAAATCCCGATCTCGATCTCGCGATTTGCACTTTCGTCGATGCGATTTGCTTCTCTTCCTGTGCTTGTTGTGGCAGGTGTGATGCTTTCTTCCTGAACCCCTCTGCTGGCCGGCGTCTTCGCCATCAGCTGCCGTCGAGCACCGGCGATTCCTGTTGACTTCGTCTTCGCCGGCATCAATCATCCGCTTCATCGCCTCTTCATCTTGAGCCGATGGCGGCGGGCCTGGGCCTTCCCTCACCCCCAGCTCCTCCATCTTGTGTGTCCAATGCACAACCCGAGGCCACACGCGACCCCGAACTGCCGCCGACACGCACTGGCATGATAGGCACGCAGAGCGCTGGTTGTTGGAGAAGACGACAGACTTGGTTTATTCTTCCTTCTCCACTTCCCACGCCACTCGCCCGGTGGCGCAGGTGTTGGTTTGGTTTGATTGATGTTGTTCTTGTTGTTGTTGTTGGTTTGTGTTGTTGATGTGGTTACGTCCTTCAAAATCAAGCAGCCTCCTCCATGCTGTCCGTTGTCTGCGTGGTCGTCGTCGTTGTCGTCGACGACGACGGCAGCTTACCCTCTTGCAGCGAGCGCTCGAGCGCCTGCACCTCTTCAAGCGTCGTCGCGTTCTGGATGGCCGCCTGTACCAACACACGACACACGACACACGACACGACACACACCACACACGCACACACACCACACACGAGAATGAGAAGGTGTTCGTGACCAGTTGAAGGAGAGGAGCGAAGAGGCGAACCCGGATCTGTTCGGCCTGCTGGGCCTTCTGCGCCTGCAGCTCGGCCTCGGTGGGCTCGCCTGGCACAAAGACCTTGGACTCGGCCTTTTCTTTTGGCTGCGTGTGGAAGCGTCGTGTAGGGTCAGAAAAGGGTCAGCGCAGAGAACAGCGAGAGAAGAGAAGAATGGACGTGGGGCACCTGTGCTCCCTTCTTCCCCACACCAAACACCTGACGAGCCTCGGCCTTCTCCTGTCAGTTGAGAAAGAGACGCGTAAGCCGTAAGATGCCATTGCTCCTTGGTGAGGTGAGGTGAGGCCGTACCCGAGGCTTGACCTTTCTGAAGTCTATCACCTTGAGTCCTGGCAGCTTGGCGATCAGGTGCAGCCGGTAGTTGGGCTTCTGCGTCACGGGGTTGCCCAACAAGCTCAGCATCTTGAGCTTCTTGAAGCTTTCCAGGTTATCAAGCTCGCCTGCAAGAGAGAGAGAGAGAGAGGGCGTCTTCATCAGCGCAAGAACTCATCACGACGGCGGCATACACTGCAAGGAGCTGAACTGGGGGGGACGTACTCAGGCTCTCTATCTTGTTGTTGCTGAGAATGAGAGTGTCGATGTTAGGAATGTGTTCACCCAGGCCTGGGTGGACAGGAGCAGAAGAAGAAGAAGAAGCAAAGAAAAAGAAGTGATAAGAACAGATACTGGGCTCGCTCGCATGGTTCTCTTTTCACCCCAGCCACCAACTGCGCCTGCGGCAGCCGCCTCAGTTCAGCTCAGCCCACAAGAGGGAAGGGGTTACCCGGAGCGATTCGGGCTACGCGGTTGTTGCTGAGGAGAAGCATCTTGAGCTTGGGAAGAAGAGGGAAGTTCTCCAGCTTCTGGATCTCATTGTCGCTCAGATCGATCGAGTTAAATTGGTCCTGCGCCGCGGGAGTAAAGAATCGAGAAGCCGATGTAAAATTCGTACGGCTTGAAGCTCCATGTTCAAGGTGAAGAGAGATGGGCGTTGTACCTGAGTGGCACCCAAGTTCTCGATGACCGAAATTTTGTTCCCTACATAGCAGGAGAGGGGAGGGGGGCGCACATTGGTCCGAGCGTAGACAGGAGAGAGCAAGGAGGCAAAAGGGGGCAGCATTAGCGTACGCTTCGAATTGTAGCAATGTCGGCGGATGAAGGCGTCACGAACCTCGGAGGTCAATTTCTCGTTCGCGCAGGGGGTTGAGATACTGCGGGGCTTGCGAAATCAAGTCGGCGGTCAGGCGCTTAATCATGTTTGTAGTGGAGCTGGCTCACTGACGGTACTCTAGAGGTGGGCGGAGGAAGGGGAGCGCAGAAGATGGGCGAGTGCTTTAGCGCTGAAGATCAAAATTTTTCGAATGGAATCGAAAAATTGGAGAATGAAGGGCCGAGATAATAAGAGGCTGCGAAACGGGATGGAGACACAGAGAAGAAGAGACAGAAGAAAGGCAAACAAATGGCAAGAACCAAGTGGTAGTGTGATCTGTGTCTTACCGCAAAAGCTGCTGCCGAGAAAAAGCACCAAAAAAGCCAACGACAAAAGAAATAAAAGAAATAAAAGAAAAATGGTTGCATGCCAAACATTCTTGCCCATACTCGGGCGAGAAGTTCGACCTACAACCCCCAACACACATTCAAACATGGGGCTTCACGTGCATAAGCCGAGCCTCCTCGGCTTGCTCTTGCTGGTCCTTCAAGGCATTCTCTTGGTACGCCGGAGCTAAACTCGAATTTGACACAATCTTGGCCTCTCCCGGCACTGATCGATTCGATCGCTTCAGATTTTGGGAATCATCAACTTCGTCTTTGGCGCCGTCTATGGCATTATCCTGGGAGTGCTCACCATCCTTCTGGTCGTGTGCGGAATCGTGGGCGTGTTCACTCGCCACCGCCTCCTTCTCCTCGCGGTACGGCGCTGCTGTAGCGACATCTTCATCTCAACTCGCCCGGGCTAAACCGAGAACTGACCCTTGTCCCTGCTCAGTTTGGCGTGTTCGCGCTTGTCCTGCTCGGTTTGGCCACGCTGAACCTTATCCTGTGCATCATCGACAGCTGCAGCGTTGGCGCGATCGCGAACAGTTCCGTCTTCATCGGCTTCTACGTACGAACCCACCTTTGCCCACAGCTTCATTCTTCGCTTTCGTTCTTTGTCGCCGTTTCGCTTTGTTGCACTCATGGCCAACATTCGCGCCGCACGAAACAGCTGGCCACGGTGGCGTGCACCCTGTTCGTGTACAACGAGGCCTCGGGCACCGGCGACTACTCCCAAGTGTAAGGCGCTCACCTTACCTTGCCCCATGTACCACCTCACCCCGGTCGACGAATAGTGCGGCCAGACCCGTCGAAAAACAAACAAAAATAAATCAATTAAACTTTTGTACCCTGTTTTCTATTTCGGTCATTTATTCATTCCTCACCACATCACTGCTCACAACGCCACTCCCATCGTCTTCTTCATCCTCTCTCTTTTTTTCAATCACCAAGAAATGAGCGGTCCATCTCGTGCTGCGCTGATTGAAGAGATTCGAGCGTTCATCCCGCCGCTGGCGCAGCACCTGCACAAGGGGGCGAGCGGGAAGCTGGGCGTGTTCGGCGGCAGCGCCGAGTACACGGGGGCGCCCTACTTCGTGGCCATCAGCGCCCTGCGCACCGGGGCCGACCTGGCCCACGTCGTCTGCACCCAGGCCGCCGCCACCGCCATCAAGTCCTACTGCCCCGACGTCATCGTCCACCCGCTCCTGCCCAGCCGCTCTTCGTCGTCTTCCTCCTCCGCTGGCGGAGACCTCACGTACGAGCGCACGCCGCACGCACCTCACCTCGGGTTCGATGCTGACTGGGTGGCCGGGTTGTGTGTGCCACGGCGCAGGGAGGAGGAGAGGCGAGGGGTCGACGCGGCCATGGAGCAGATAGGCGAGTGGCTGCCCAGGTTCACCGGTCTCGTCCTCGGCTCTGGCCTGGGCAGGTTAGTGCCGAGGCTCTCCCGCGCGGGACTCAGTTGTCACTGTGCCGTGTGCCGTGTGCCGTGTCGTGTGTGTTGACGGTGAGTCGGGACCGCGGGGGGTCCCTGTACAGGGACAAGGCAGTGCAACTGTGTGCCAAGAAGATAATCGAGCAGGCCAAGGACCAAAAGATGCCACTCGTGATCGACGGGGACGGCATATCCAGCGTCGTCTGCGTGTGGCCATCGCTCGTCGAGGGCTACAAGGTGGCGCCCTCCGCTTTTACGGGGCAACTTGCCCCGCAGAGCCAGAGCACTGCAGTGTTCACCACCACCTCAACCTCCAACTCTCTCTGGTGTGTAACGACAGGAGGTGGTGTTGACGCCCAACTTTCCCGAGTACCAGCGACTGTGCAAGGCGGCCGGGTGCGAGGAGGACACGCCGGTCATGGACCTCGCCAAAAGGTACGTCAACGACGGCCGCCACATCGTCCATTGGCTCTCCACTGCAGCGGCAAGCTGACTGACAGGGGTGGGCTCCCGTATCGATCAACAGGATGGGCAACGTGACGATCGTACAGAAGGGACAGACCGACAAGATCAGCGACGGGCGCATCGGTACGCACCATTTGGTTCTCGACCGAGGTTCGCGTTAGCCTCCCCGCACGGCGGCTAACCGTGACCGTCCCGTGCTGCAGTTGTGGAATGCACGGAAACGGGAAGCCCGCGGAGATGCGGCGGGCAGGGCGACATCACCTCCGGCTCGATCGGCACATTCCTCTCCTGGGCGCACGCCTACAAGGAAAAGTACGTGTGGTGCTGGCCGGCCCCATCTGCTTGCTCAGTGCTCTTTTCGTCGCGCGGCTAACTCGGAACGATGGACGGCAACCTACGCGCAGGGACTCGCTCAAGTATCCTCCCAACGTTCTGGCGGGCTACGCGGGCTGCCTGATGACGAGGGAGGTCAACAAGGCCGCCTTCGCGAAGAAGGGACGCTCGGCCATCGTGTCGGATGTGATCGAGGAGATCGGACAAGTGTTTGCCGAGTCTCTGGAGACACACGCAAGCTCCCCCTGAAGGAGAAGAGGTGCAGTTTCAGCAGGGGGAAAAAAGAGTTGCCAGGACCGGGAATTGAACCCGGGTTGTTGGTACCACAAACCAATGTACTACCACTATACTATCCCAGCTTGCCTGCTGTGTCGACAAGGCAAGGTCCTCAATCAAACGCTGCCTTACAACCAAAGAGGAAAAAGTGCGCGTGGAAGAAAGAAAAAAGTGATTCCGGCGAGTGTTGATCTCGCGACCTCAAGCGTGTTAGGCTTGCGTGCTACCGTTGCACCACGGAATCTTGCGTTATCTTACCCTTTCATCGAGGCCCGGCTCAAGTGAGGTAGGTTTGCATTCGCCAAACTTGACAACTTGAGGACGTTAAGTTGGCAGAAAGGATGGAGAAGGCGGAACGTTGAACCCTTGTTCTTTATTTTATTTTCTAAGACTGCTCAGTTGCGGCGCAGGATCTTGCCGAAGGCATAGTTGGTGACCTGCTCCGCCAGGTTCTGGCCGGCAATCAGGGCCGAGCGCCAGTGGACGCCGCCGTAGACGCGGCTGTTGTGGACCTCCTGGTAGAACTGCATGATCGAGGTGTAGGTGCGCGAGCCGAGCTGCGGCTGCGAGTAGGAGATGGTGCGGAAGTAGCCGTTCGGGGGCACGTCGCCGAAGGCCTTGATGAAGGCGAAGCAGGCGCCGCCGGAGCGGGCCGAGTGGCCGGACGGGTGCTCGGGGGTCTGCGAGGTGGTCAGCACGGGGGTCCACGACGGGTCAACGTAAGCGTAGGCCGGCGAGCCGGGGGTGACCGTGCGGTAGGCCACGATCGGGCGGCCATTATAGTGGGTGTACTTGTAGAGCCAGTGGGTGGCATGGGAGTCGTGAGACGAGATGGCGGCCAGGGCGAGGACGCGGAGGAGGTCCACGCCGTCGACGTCGATGCCCGAGCTCGACACATAGTCCATGGCCCAGCCGACCTGCGAGCCGAAGTTGCCGTCGTGGAAGCGGGCGATGGCGTCGGTCTCAGCGGTGCGGGCCGACAGGCTGGCGTTGCTGGTGCCGAAGGCATAGGTCTCGGCGAAGTCGGACAGGTGCTGGGGCGTGCCGGGGGCGGGCTGGGCGGGAACGGTGAAGAGAGCCGAGTTGTAGGCGGGGATGGCGAACGGGCGCACCTGGGGGTAGCCGGGCGAGTTGGGCTGGCCGGGGAAGTAGGGCAGGTTGTACTGGTACTTGTACCAGAAGGTGCTGTTGGGCACCGAGTTGGGGCAGGCTGCGGTGGCCGGGTTGGGCCAGTTGTTGCAGTTGTTGGGCGGGTGGCCGTCGTTGGTGCGGTTGGCGAGCATGCGGAGGCCCACGAATTCGCCGAGGGCGATTCCGTTGGCGGTCTTGTAGTTGTCGGGCAGGGCGCCGAGGTGGACGCTGAGCTGCGACAAGTGCGAGAACTGGAGCATGGAGCGGACGTCGGCGCTGGCGCTGGCCGGAATGAGACCGTTGAGCACCACCTCGGCAGCCTTAGCAGCGGCGGCCAGGGGCTCGGCCTTGTTGACGTTGATGCTGGAGGGAATGCCTGAGAGGTCCAGGTAGCTGGCGTACTCCGAGTCGTCGGCCAGGTTGGCGGCGTCGAACATGGCGGTGACGACCATGGCCCACCCACGCAGGCCCGAAGCTCCGCCGCCGGGGGAACCCAGCACGTTGGTGGTGCTGTAAATCTTGTCGTGCCATTCGACGATGCGCTCGCGGGTCAGGCGCTTGCTGCCGCAGTTCGACCCCGAGGCGATGGCGGCCGAAAGCGCCAGGAGCGCGACGAGGGCCAAGAAGAAGCGCTTGTTGGCGAGCATCTTGCTTGGGCTTGGGTGATGTGTTGGTGTTGGAAATAAAGTCACAGTGCTCTGATTGCTTCTTATACCTCACTGTCGGCCTCAGGATTGGGTGGAGGAAGTAGTTGCGATCACCAGCCGGGAATAGAATGAATCCTGATTGGTCATTCCGTACCATCTCACTTCGACCATTTCCTTGCAGCGCACTCAACTCCGAGAAGACAACCAATCCAAAGCTGATTAAAAACAGATGCCCTGGTGCCTTGCAACTTGTAAATTTTTACGACCAGTGGCAGACCAACCATCACCTTGCACATGAGCAAAGGGGTGATCGTATGGTAAGGTTGGAAAAGGAGATTGCTGAGTGCAGAGCGAACGATACCTCGTCTGGGAATTGCCATCACGCAAGATTCCGTGGTGCAACGGTAGCACGCAAGCCTAACACGCTTGAGGTCGCGAGATCAACACTCGCCGGAATCACTTTTTTGCGCAGTGAAACTCGAATGAACATTTTTTGGCTCGTGCAGGATGCGAAGAAGTAAAAAGAGTTGCCAGGACCGGGAATTGAACCCGGGTTGTTGGTACCACAAACCAATGTACTACCACTATACTATCCCAGCGTACTATTCTTATAATAAAGAGGAGACGAGTGCAGTTGTCGCTGCTGCACTTGTCCCCCGTTGTTGCCCCCGTTGCCCGCGCGGCCCTCAAGCGTAGAGGCTAGTACATGCCCCAACCAGCCCATCACTTCGAACGAAAGGTTCAAACTTCAATGGTACATTCGTTTCCTGTTACATACAATCAAGGGGCAAAAATGTTGCTGGCGTCTCTCGTCAATCAGGCCTTCTGGTAGGCCTCTATCCGGATCATCCGCTGCTGGCCCTCATCAAAGCGGCGCTGCCAGTCCTCGAGTGCGTAGGTGAGGAACTCGGTGGTCTTGATCTCGATGCAGTCGCCGTCCGAGTCAACCCACCGCAGTCGCAGCTGGCACTGGTGGATGCGGTGGATCTCGCGTTGCAGCCGCTTCATCGTGATGCTCCTGCGCTTGAAGCGCAAGATGCTGATGTCGTCGTCGAACACCAGCTTCACCCAGAGGTAGACCGACGGGTAGAGCCGCGCGTAGCCTGAATTGCAGTCCGCCGGGCTGTTGCTCTTGCGCACCGGCGGACGCCCCCGGATGCCGCTGCCCCCACCTTTGCGCGGAAGAGGCACCGCGGCCTCGGAGCTGAGCGACAGGCACTCGACCGACGTCTCGGGCGAGTAGAACTTGACGTCGTCCGCGACCGGCACGTCGAAGAACTGCTGCGAGTGCAAGTTTTCGGGCACCGACGCCGACCGGGTCTCTCGCCGACACACGGTGTCCATGGATGACTGGCGGAGGGGCGAGCCGCTGCTGCTGCTGCTGGAATGAGCGACGTTCGTGCGGCGGGTGGGAGTGGGCGGCGACGATGCCGATGGGGACGATGAGGTTGTTGATAAGGTGGACGAGGTGTGTAGCGAGGACGGGCCGAGCCGGGCCATGGACTGGACTAGCGTAGCCCCGACGACCGACGACGGTGCAGAGGTCGATAATGGAGGCGGCTGGACCGGCGAGTCGCCGACGCCGCCGAAGCTGTACCGTCGGGTTAGGGTGGCCAGGAACTTGCCCGACGAAGTGATAACGGAGGAGGACGAGGTGGTGGGCGATAGCGTCGGCGAAGTGGTGGTGGGCGGAGGCGCGTAGCCGTTGTGGAGCGCAGCCGAGTCGCGTAGCCAGCTGGTGATCTTCTTGACGTGGCCGACCTTGGTCACGTTCATTGCGCGGAGGTCTTCGCGCGAGAGCCCGACCAGCCGGTTGCCGCACATGTCGTGCTTGCGGAAGGCACGGACGTACTCCTTGAGGTCAAGGGCTTCGAGCCAGGCCTTGACCTCCTTCTTCGACCACTCGGCCACCGGTTTGGTCTGGTATCGCTCCATGGGAACCGGCCTCACGTCGCACGACGAGACGCTGGAAGAGAGGGGCGAGGACCGGGTTGAAGTGGTCGCCATGGCTTTCGTTTTCCGGAGACCAAGTGTGTGCGTATGTGTGAGATAGAGAGTTTGGTTGTTCTGTGGCGTCGGTGAAATGTGGTGAGTGACAGAAGGTGGCTGGCGGTGCTGTAGGGTTGGGTTGGGTTGCGGTGCGGGTCTGTCACGAGTGTGCTGCTGAAGTTGCGGAGCTGTGCTGGTGGTGTTCTGTCTTCTACTGAATACAAGCACAGTCTGCGCGAGAACAAGACTTTTGAGCTCCCGGTATCCGGGAGCAGCTGTCGCCCAGCGGTGATCAACCAATACGAAATCAGATCTGTTGGTTCCATGCCAACACTGCCGAATCTGGGCAGAAACCCAACGGAATTCGGGGGAAGACTGTCACTTTCTCCTTTCTGACCATGCCTTTTTGGGGTGAGCGTGCTCCAAGCGAGCTCTCGTCCCCAGCGCAACCGCGGTTAACCTGGGACTTCAACTGCGGAGTGACTGTTTCGGGAGCTCAGCTGTAACCAAGAGGCAGCGGACCAGAGCCAAAAGTGGGACCAAGAAATTCTCTGTTCGTCCTAGATGCGGGATCTGTCTCTCTCATTTTGATTGTGTGGTCTATTAATTCCACCAAACGCGTGATCACCAGGTGGTGAGGTACTGGGCCAGCAGATACCAGCCAAAACCGCTGAAGAAGCCGCCGAGCCCCTTCTCCTTCCAGATGGCCGAGACCGACGAGGCCAGGCCCGACCGCGTCGCCAGCATTGTGCACAGCAACACCTCGAGCGGCACCGTGATGGCTGTGCGCGACGCCCCCGCCGTCGACAAAATAGGTG
The DNA here is from genome assembly GCA_000826505.1 of Acanthamoeba pearcei. Taxonomy (NCBI): domain Eukaryota; phylum Discosea; order Longamoebia; family Acanthamoebidae; genus Acanthamoeba; species Acanthamoeba pearcei. Next base: position 17,277 of record CDFJ01218429.1, read on the forward strand.
AGTTTCCCGTAATGAGCTAGTTGCTAGCTCGTCCGGTTTCTAAGTCGCTCATCTCAGACTCAGCCCAATAAGGCCTGAATAAGCTGCGTGGTGGGGGAAGAGGGGAGAGGAGTAACGAACCACCGGCGGCCAGGCACAGGGCCAAGTCCTCGACGTGGTGCAGGAACTGCTGTGCTCGCGGAGACAGGGCCTGGTCGTAGGCCACGGTCGAGGGAAGCAGTCGCACGCGGAGTCGGAAGAAGAGGTCGCGCAGGCCACCGGCGGCGAGGAGGTGGGCGTTGAGGTGGGCGATCAGGACGAAGAGCGGCAGGGTCATGGTCGGGATGGCCTTCTTCCGCGAGGGCAGGAACGAGGCCGGGATCTTGTTCCAGTGCTCGGGCTTGTTATTGCGCACCCCGTACGCGCACAAGAAGAACGGAAAGCTCGCCTGAGCACAACCAAACGGAAACCAGTAAGCGCAAGCTTGCGTGTGGTGTGTCGTGTGCCGTGTGCCGTGTGTGCCGTGTGTGTCGTGTGCCGTGTGTGTCGTGTGTGCCGTGTGTGGCGCGTACGGCATAGGCGACGGTCTTGGCGGCGAAGGTGACTGGTCGCATTATCTCGGCGTAGAGGAACGGCCTGAAGTCGGGGTTGAGCGCCTCCCGCATCCGCCCGTACAGTGTGTAGCCCCCAAACAGCAAGTCTGCATTAATATATTTAAATAATAATAATAGAAAAACCAAATTAGTTTGAACAAATAAATGGAATAAATTAGTTTGAACAAACTAATTTGGTTTTTATATCATTATTGAAATAAATGGAATACATTAATAAATTACAATATAAATTATAATTGAAAGGGACCGGGGCAAGGGCGCACCTTTGGCGGATTCTATGATGGAAGACTGGATGAAGGGGACGCTGATGGTCCACAGGCTGGCGTGAGCGACGTGGAGCAGACCGTTGGTCGCATCTTCGCCACCTCCCGTGAGGACGCTCAAAATTGATGTGAAAGGAGTGAAAAATGAGGATGAAGAAGATTCTCCTCGAATGCCGGTGAATCTCGAGGCGTCGGCGATCCGGCTTTTGATGAAGGCGCGAATGAAGGGACGATCCCGCGCGGCACGCTCGAAGAGAACACGGGCCGGGGTGGCCACAAAGAAGTTGGCCGCCAGCTGCCCTGCTGCCGTTCGAACGTCCATGTTTCACACGCCTTTTTTCTATTCCGTATTTATTATCTCCTTTTATGTGACAATTCAATTTAATAATTGAAATGTCGCAAAAACAAAAAAAGAAAACAGGAGGGCAAGACTCGTGTATTTGGAGGGCCCAACGGTCTACACGGACATCCAGAAAGGACTGAGAGATGAGGCCGAGCTGTAGGTGAAGAGAACGGACTGGCCAGGAAGGAATTGTCAGGGCCACAAGCCAGCAGTCCAGCACCACCGGGACCACAAGAGCGATGTTATGGAAAGAGGTACCTGAGCGGCCGTGGTGGTGGTGGCGGTACTTCCGACGATCGTGGTGCCCTTGGCCGCGGTCGTGGTCCCCGTGGTTCCCACAACAACAGTGCCATCAGCTGCCCTCGGTTGTGTGAGTGAACACATGACAACAAGGATGAATTAGGGGACACATGCGCGGGAGCTCGTACTCGTAGTGTCAGCGAAGGCGCCAGCAAGGAGGCCAAGGAACAAGACAGCAAGGATGGATCTCTGCATGGTGCGGGCGTGGAGTGGCTGGTGTTTGGGCAGGAGGTGCGGGCCAAGCCACCTAAATACCGGCACCCTGGTCCTTTTGGCGGACGGTTGGACGAAACCTGGGCGATCCTAGGACTGGGACTCGGGAAGTGGCAGGCCAAGCCATTCTTCTCTGATCGTCTAACTTTGACAACTTCCAAAAGCTGTTTGCGGGGCCATGTGCTGAAACTGGACCCATTAATCATGATTGCCACGCGGCTGCTCCTTTTGTGGGTTTATCCTCTATTCCCTTTTCTTAGAAGTCAAACACATTAAACCTCTCTTTTTTCCACCACAGTTGGCAACGCAACCGCTTCCCCACACAGTTCTTGCTGGGAAGGGCAAAGAAACCATTTTTCGTTTCCCTATTTTCTGAGTGGCCAATTTTTAGTTACAGGCCGCAGACAGCGTGGCTTGAAACCGGTCGAATTCTCGAGCCCCGGCGAACGAGCGACGGCCGGTGCGCTGCAAACCGCACGCTTCCGTCGGTCCGCACCCTTCCGTGGGTCTCGTGCACGGTTTGATCGTGGACAAGATCACCGCAGTGCCTTGGCGCGGAGTCTCTGCCCTGCGACGCCATCAGACTCTCCCCACTCAGGGCCGGGGACAGAGATCGGTCATGCGTGCATTGGGCAGCAGTACAGGGCCTTCGCTGACTGGCACAGTTTTCACCCCAACGGGGACGCAAGCGACAGGGCCCTGCAGCACGACGATTGGTCGGAGGCTGGTTTAAATGGACGCTGGCCGGGGTCTGCATATGTTCGCCATCAAGCAACGCAGTGATCTACTTCTACACTACACCAGTACTACCTAGTGACTCGACCACCTATGAAGACCCGGATCAGCGTTGTTCTCCTCCTGTGCTGCCTACTGGCCGTCAGCACTCAGGCCCAAGACAGCGAGATGGTGACGAGCATGGGTGGCAAGCCCTCTGCTTCGGCTTCGGCGATGCCCTCGGCCTCGGCATCGGCCTCGCCGGCAAAGCCTTCCGCTTCGGCATCCGCTTCCTCCAAGCCGAGCCAGCCAGCCTCGCCGTCCGCGTCCGCTTCCTCCAAGCCCAGCCAGTCCGCCTCGCCGTCGGCATCCAGCAAACCTAGTCAGTCTGCCTCGCCGTCTGCATCAAGCAAGCCCAGCCAGTCCGCCTCTCCTTCGGCCTCGGCATCTGCTTCGGGCAAACCCAGCAAGTCCGCCTCCCCCTCTCCCTCGGCGTCGGCCTCCACTTCGGCCAAACCGAGCCAGTCCGCCTCTCCCTCGGCGTCAGCGTCGGCGTCCGCTTCGGCCAAACCGAGCCAGTCAGCCTCTCCCTCGGCGTCGGCATCTGCTTCGACCAAGCCGAGCCAGTCCGCTTCCCCCTCGGCCTCCGTCAAGCCCAGCGAGTCCGCCTCTCCCTCGGTCCAGCCGAGCCGCTCTGCTTCTCCGTCCGCCTCGGCCTCCGCTTCAGCATCGCCCTCAGCCTCTGCCTCTGCTTCGGCATCGCCCTCTGCCTCGGCTTCTGCCTCGGCTTCCGCTTCTGCTTCGGCGTCGCCCTCTGCCTCTGCCTCTGCTTCCGCTTCGCCCTCTGCCTCTGCCTCTGCTTCGGCGTCGCCCTCTGCTGGTGCTTCTGCTTCGGCTTCGCCCTCTGCCTCGGCCTCGGCTTCCGCTTCTGCGTCGCCCTCGGCTTCTGCTTCTGCCTCTGCCTCTGCCTCCGCCTCGCCTTCTGCCTCCGCTTCTGCCTCTCCTTCCCCTTCTGCATCGGCGTCGCCTTCTGCTTCGGCCTCGCCGTCGCCTTCGGCTTCCCCCTCTGCTTCCGCTTCTGCCGCCCCTACGATCGTCGCCTCGGCCGTCCCCTCGCCGCCTCCTCCTAGCCCCATTCCCACATGCCCGCCCAACACGCGCCTGGCCGGCCTGATCGATCTCTACAGCGCGTTCATCCTCGGCAACCAGTCGTCCAACGCCACCTCGCTCGACATGATGAACGGCGACTTCGAGAACAAGCTTGCTGTTCGGGGCGGCCTGCGCCTGCGCAGCTTCGGCGTCAACCAGCGCGCCGAGTGCACGGCTGCGGAATCGGCCGGCTTCGGGATTGTCGCCCAGGGTCCCGGCCCCATCGACTTCTCGAACGGTCGGCTCTTCTGCGGAAACCTGCTCGCTTCGAATGACTCGCAGATCGTCAACTTGCCCTCGTTCGCCAACAACGCCGGACTTGTGGTACCCACCCACCGCTCAATCGCCATTGGTTCTTTTTCTTCTGAGCTGTGTGATTGACCACTTTCTCCAAATCAAGGTCGGCAATGTGACCGAGCGCAGCGGCATCAACTTCACCCTCGACGCGGCAGAGCTGCGGAATGTGAGCTCCAACTTCTGCAATGCCTCGCAGACCACATCGACCAGCGCTGAGGTGGCCGAGTTCGGCGCCATCACCCTGAGGGCCACCGGTGCGGCCAACGAGGTAAGGCACCCGGCAGTAAGGTTTGATTGAGATTCATCAGGCCTCACCCGTGGGCGTGTTGTGCGGTATATCAGTCGTTCAACGTGCAGGCCAGCGATCTGGCCCGTTCCACGGGCATGCGCTTGGTCGGGTTCGGTAGCGGCACTGAGGAGGTGGTGATCAACATTGTGGGCAACCAGACCGCCACCTTCGCCAACTTCTTCGTCGACGTGGGCTCTGTGCCGCTCACCTCCATCATCTGGAATGTGTGCGAGGCCAACCTCGTCGTCATCCAGGGCTTCCAGTTCCCCGGTACGTCCCCACCACACACGCACGCACACACCACACGGCACAGGGTAGAGTGCTCAAGTTGCTCTCTCCCAGGTATCCTGCTGGCGCCCAACTCGGATGTGACGCTCCAGAACGGTCTGGTGCAGGGCCAGATCGTCGCTGCTACTCTACGCGGCTCCGGCGGTGGCCAGATCAACGTCCCCTTCTGCCCTTGAAGAAGAGTGCTCGACGAGCAGCCACTTCAACCCCCATACTAGTCAATTACGCGCGCTTGCCGACCAGCAAGCTCTACATTCTTTTGCATTCTCGCTCTCTATCTCACTCCCCAATTTAGTCTTACCCCGAGTCATCGTAGCGATGGACCTTGTTTCCCATTTCAACCAATAAACACATTACTCATCAACCACTTGTTGTGTTGCACTGTAATGTCGGTCACTTAATTTTATTTATTGAATTTTAGTTATTATTACTAATAAAAATAATTAATTACAATAAAATAACAATAAATCAAACCAAGCCTGATCATGTTGAGCGAAGAGGAAGAGAGGTCGTTGGTGATTACCAAGTGGCTGACGTCTCGCGGCGTGTGCTCGAGGCAGCGGGCCAAGAAATGGATTGCCGAGGGTAGAGTGTTTGTCGATTCCCAGGTGGCTGTCTTCTCGACCCAGGTGCGGGTGGCCTCTCCTTCTCCTTCTTCTTCATCGCCAGCGATGGGCTGCTCGGTGGTCGAAGTCCTGATGGATCGACTCGAATTTAATCAGCGAAATCGCGATCGTGAGGCGATGGAACCGAATGGAAGCGATTCCGCGGCTGAGGGGACGCATGAAGGTGAATCGCTTCGTCGAGTGGTCGTATCGACAACGAACGGGGCCACGGATGCGGGAACTGAGCCCTGCACAACCTCTTCATCTTCTAATCTTGCGCAATCTACAACCTCTTCATCTTCACTTTCAAGAGGCGTGAAGGAACTCTTCTACCTGCTCTACCACAAGCCTCGCGGAGTCGAATGCACCACCGACCCTCGCATCGCCTGCAGCTGGGTCAACCTCATCGATCGCACACCAGTTCCTCCTCAACCCAGCGCTTCATCTTCTTCATCTTCATCCTCCACCACTTCGTTTCCATCCCATGCCAAGCATCAGCTCATCTCGGTCGGCCGGCTCGACAAGGACTCCGAGGGCCTGCTGCTTCTCACCACCGACAGCTCCATCGTCAATCCGCTCATGCAGAGCGCCGGCGGCTACGAGAAGGAGTACGAGGTACTCCTCAACCGCCCGTTCGACTCTTCACCACCTCCGTCAGCGTCATCATCTTCATCATCGACCACTTCGGCCGCCATCGATGGTGGCTTCATCGCGCGGATGCGGCGGGGCGAGGCCATCAGGCGCGGGACGGTGGCCATTCTGCCGCCGGTGGCGGTGGAGCCCATCGAGCGGCCCGACAGCAGCGAACGCGCGTCGTACCGCGGCGCGGACGAGGTGGCCGATGCCATCTGCCACTTGAGCGCCAACCAACGGATGAAGAAGACGAGGAAGGAGCGGAAGAAGACGGCCAGGCGCAGGAGGAGGAAGCTGGTGGAGTCTTCTTCAAAGAACGAAAACGACGAAAATAGCGAAGACGAAGGCAAAGGCAAAGGCGAAGACGAAGGTGACGAACAGAAGAAGAGGAAGAGAGGCGGGAGCCACGGCGACGAGACGACACTGTCAGACAAGAAGCGCAAGACGAGCGGCAGCGAAGAAGACGAAGAAGACGAAGATGAAGAAGACGATGGTGGAGACGATCAAGAAGAAGAAGAAGAAGGAGAGGACGACAACGACGAAGATGGAGGGGAGGGCACGAGGTGGTTCAGGATTGTGCTGCGCGAGGGCAAGAATCGACAGATCCGGCGGATGGTGCGGGTGTGCAGCGACCGCAACCTGATCGTGCGGCGGCTCATCCGCGTGCGCCTGGGCACCCTCGGGATGGCGGGCGTGACCGCGCCGGGCAGCTGGCGCCACCTCACCCCCGACGAAGTAGCCGCCATCAAGCGCCAGTGTCTGCCCGCCTAACTCTCTTTTTTTCTTTTTAATTGTTATTTATTTATTAAAATAATGTTTATTATTTCTATTTCCTCGAACTAGAACGGAAGATGGAGGAGGGCAAGGAAGGGGTGGAGGAGCTGCAGCGCCAGTGCTTCGGGCGGGCCACCACGGCCTCATCATCGTCGTCATCATCGGCATGTCGCGAGTTGGGAGATTTGTTGGCGCGGTACAAGCGGCTCGGCGAGGCGAGGGCCGCATGGAAGCGTGGGTGCCGAGATGGCGGCGACACCGGCAGCTGCTGGCGCATCGCCCGCCTCCACTACTCGCCTTCCCCGTCACACTCGAGCGCCCTCCATCTCCATCATTCCGTTTCGTCAGCTGAGATTAAATCTCAAAACGTAGCGGAAGATGGCGATCTGGGCAGCCACGCGAGCAAGGGCGACCCCGCACCTGTCGTGGCGCCGCTCCCGAACGACAAGAAGGCGGCCAAGTACGCCATGCGGGCCTGCACGGACGACGCCAGCGCCCAGGGTGCGATCCCACACGCACCATCGCACACGCACCACCGCACGCACCACCGCACACGCATGAAAATTGCGGTGGCTGACTGTGTGGACCACAACAGGGGAGGCGTGCGTGGCAGCCGGGTGGCTCACCGGCGATCGGGAGTGGTGGAAGGTTGGCGCTCTCCCTCAGCACAGCTCACTCGGCGCGTGCTGACCGTGTGTCGTGTGTGTGTCGTGTGTGTTGACAGCGGGGATGCAGCAAAGCCAAGAGCCTGCCCTCTTGTGCGCTGTTCACGAGGGAGAAGACGACGCGCTTGTTGAAGGCCTGCGAGCAGGACAACAACGCCACCAGCTGCTATAACCTCGGTACAGTAGAAGAAGCTTGCAACAAACAGGCAACCCGCACTGTGGCCATCGCTAGCGCTTACACGACACGCGACCTGACACGACACGCGACCTGACACGACACGCACACGACACGACAGGTGCGTTGTCGATGTCGGGAATGGTGGAAGGCGAGAAGAACCCCGCCCGCGCTGCGGATTTCCTCCGCCGGGCCTGCACGGGCGGTCACGCCGACGCGTGCTACAACCTCGCACAGCTCTACCGCAAGCAGATGATCGGTGCGCGCTGTCTTCGTTCTTCTTCGTCGTTTTCGTTCTTGGTTTGGCTGACGTCATCAAATGGTGTCGCAGGGACGGGGAGGGAGAACGCGCGGGAGGCGGCCCGCTACTTCTCGCTGGCGTGCGAGGCCGGGTCGGCCGTCGGGTGCTTCAACCTGGCCTACCTCTTCCAGCACGGCATCGGCTGCCCCCGAGACGAGTCCCTGGCCGTCAAGGTACGTGATGTGTGTGTCGTGTGTGTCGTGTGTGTCGTGTCATGTTTTAACTGAGCCTCTCGCAGGTGTACCATCGAGCGTGTGCGAACACCGACAAGCCGGTGGCGGACGCCTGCTTCAACTTGGGCGTGATGACCAAGCAAGGTAGACTGATCTGAGAACGAATGACGTCCAGCCGCGTGCCTCACCATCGTGTGGTGCTACGTGTGTCGTGTGCAGTGAGCCACTTCAAGCGGGCGTGCGACCTGGGAATGACAGAGGCGTGCCGCTACGCCAACCCCGACATCGCGAGGGCCGCAGGCGACAAAGGCGAAGCCGAGTCCAACCAAGCCCACCACCAGCCACCAGCCAACCCGACCACCGCCAAGTAGTCCCGCTGTCGCGTCTTTTGATATATTACACACGAGAGTGACGATGAAGGCGATGATGGACTCGCTCTCCCTTCTCTCTCACACTCACTTGCGTCGGCCGATGATGGGCGGCAGCGTCTTGAGCGCGCGCGAGGTCGAGTCGGTGACGGAGGTGATGGTGGTGTTCGGTGTGAAGGGCTTCACCAGGCCCGAAGACGTGGCCGCCGACGGGGAGAAGGACGGCGGTGGCGATGTGGAGAGCGGCGACGACGATGACGAGGGAGAGAACGAGCGCGGCGAGCGTGGCGACGACGGCGAGAAGGAGGCGGCGGTCGACACGGGCAGGGCCAGCAGCGGCGAAGGCGTTGATGGCGTCGACGTCAGCCACGTCGACGACACCCGAGGTGCTGGCTGGACCTCCGCCTTCTCTTCGTCGGCCGTCGTCGTTGTCGGAGGCTCGGGCTGGGGCGCAGGCGTGGCCTGGAGAGACCGGGCCGAGCGAGGGGGAGGTGGTGGCCCGGCTCGCTTGGGGGCTGGCGCCGTGTTGTCGGCCTCCAGCTTGTTGTTGGGCGCTTCCTCTTCAACGCTCTCGTTGGGCGGACTCGACGACGTCGTCGGGGGGTCGGGCTCTTCGGGTTGCTGCTGCTCCTTCTGCTGCTGCTGCTCGCGGAACATGAACTCCATGATGACGGCCTTGCGGAACCGGTCGCGCTCGGTGAGAGCCGACCTGAGCCGCGCATCCTGGGCCTGCCGACGCTCAGCCGCCGTCCCGCGCTGCGTCCTCTTTTCCTCTCTTCCTGCCTTGACGTCCTCCATCTTTCGAGCTTGCTTTCTCTTCCCCCCCCCCCGCTCTGTGCTCTTTACCGCGGTAGCCCCACCCGCCAGCACTCAGGCCACAAGTAATAATAAGAGACGCGACATCAAAAATATCTCATTCTTTGCATTCCACTGCAATATGTGGCGTGATATGCGCGACATAGTCCAACATGTTGGTCTCGAGAAATGTGTAGGTACCCTGGGCAGATCATTAGAAGAAGCGGGAGAAGAAGCCCTTGAGCCCCTTTCCCTGGGTGTCGGCAGAATCGTTGCTGCCGGCAGAGGTGGAGGCGGCGGCGGCGGCGGAGGCGGGGCTGCCAGAGACCGAGTCCTCGTCGGCGACCCGGAGCTCGACGGCGCGGATGCGGTCGTAGACGCCGTCGATGTACTCGCGCGGCAGGCCGGGCAGCATTGCGCCGAAGTGCTCCTGGAACTGGTTCTTCTTCATCTTCTGCGACACCCGCGGGTTGTGCAGGTCTACACGCACAACCGACCGCACACGCACACGCACACGCACACACACGCACCACCGCACACGCACCATCGCACGAGAGAGAGAGATGTAAGCCAGGAGGAAACGACGGTATACAGGGTGATGATGAAGGCGGGTGGGTACCAGTGTTGAGCATGAGTATGGAGTAGGCGGCGATGTAGGGGCCTTCGGCATTCTTGAAGAGGCGCTCGGCCTCGACTTTGTTCTGCTTGTAGTACGCCATGGCAAAATCTGCACCACACACGGCGCACACGACACACGCGCAGCACACGCGTTACACACGTGCACAGAGAAGCGCGTCGGTGAGCGGACGATGAGGGTACCTTTGAGAATGCGACGAATGAACTGAGACGAGCCCGGCAGTTTGACCCGCAGGAGGAGCTGGCGGAGGGCCTCGTCGACGGTCAAGTCGTGGAAGTCGATCCCGCTCATGTAGAGCTGCGCCACCGACGAGTAGAAGTCCATCTCCTGAGGTGTGGGCAGCGCAAAGGGACCCTCTTAAGACACATGCCAAGGGGCGGTCGTGTGTCGTGTGCGTGTGCGGTGGTGCGTGTGCGTGTCGTCCGCGTCTGAATTGAAGAGCCTCAGCTCCGTACCAGCTCTGGTGCGTCAACATCGTCGAGGATGGTCTCCTCTTCTTTCGAGCAGTCCTTTGCCCTGCGGCCGAGCGTCCATCCTGCGTCATGGCGCGAATGAGACTCCTGCATCCACATATGCAGCCACGCCGCATGGTCGTGCGTACCGATGCTCTTCTTGTAGAGGCCGGGCGTCTTGTTCAGGAAGTCGGCAACGGCCTGTGGCTCGGCGCGTAGGACACGGTGCTCGACCAGGTAGTCGATGCCCTGCAGAGCGCGACGAGAGCCAAGGGATCAGCAGAGAAAAATGTCGAATGATGAATGAATGAATGAACGTTTACCAGATTCTGGTTGAAGAGCTCGCAGCCGCAGCGGTGGTGGTCGAGAAGGGTCGCCCAGTGCTGCTCCCATGAGCTGCCCTCGGCCCGCGTCTCCAGCGCCTCGGGTCCGAAGCGGTCGAGGCAACGAGCGCGCCACAGCAGGCGGTCGTCCGTTGCCACCCTTCGCAGCGTACGACACGCAGCGGCCGTGCGGCACAGGTCGGCCAGGGCCAAGTGGCTCAGAACGCTCACCAAGAGCTCTGCATTTGAATTTGTGTGTGAGAGGCTCAATTAAATCAAAAGAATGGAGGAAAGGGGAGATGGCGGAGGGTACCCTCAGGCAAATCCAGTACGTGCCCAACGGACACGATTGAAGAGGAGGAGGATTGCAGGCTCATCGTGGTGGTAGCGTGACGTTGTGGGTTCAAGTTGTTGTGTTCCGGGTCCGATTGCGCGTACATCGTTGCCGCCGCGCTACGTCGCTGGCCGACGTCAGCACTTCCCTTCCAAGAAAATAAATAAAAAAACAAACTAATAATAATAAAGAGAATAAAATAAAAAGAAAATAATTGTACATTGAATTCGCTCAGGCCACGTTACACGCTTACAGGCCGACGTCTGGCTCGTCGCCCACCTGCTGATCGAGGAAGGCGACGACGGTCTCCATGGTGGGCCGCTTGTCGGCCGCCGCGTGCCAGCACTTCTTCATCACCTTCTTGAA
>CDFJ01218485.1:0-10155 GCA_000826505.1 Acanthamoeba pearcei
TGGAGCGCGCGCAGGAGATCGAACAGGGTGCTCTTGCCGACGTGGCTCTGGCCCAGGAGCGCCACCGTGGCGTGCCTCGTGCGGCGCGACAGCGCAAAGTAGGCCTCCTTCCACCGATCGCCCACCACCACCTGACCCGAGAGAGAGAGAGAGAGAGGTGAGCCCCCAGGCCACTGGGCCGAGCGAGTAGAGCGCCGGGGGGGAAGTACCGGTGGGGCGTCGAGGGGCAAGTGGGGGAGGCGGTGGACGAGGGCCTTCCACAGGGCAGGGTCGCTGGCGAGGGCGGCCCATTGGCGGCACACGAGCGCGCACGACAAAGCCACCTGGTGCCCGTCGCCCAAAGCCACCAGCACACCATGCACCACCTCTGTCTCCCCCCCAACAAAGTCACAAATCAATCGTCAGATCAAATCGATGCGTCTGACGGGGGGGGGGCAAGAACGGTGAGAGAAGCAAAGGCCCTTACCGGGAGGCAATGAGTCCATGCTGCAGTTTGCAGACCGTGCAGCTCAGGGGTGTGGGGAACCGGGCGGAGACAAAAAGAGTTGGGTTAAAAAAAAAGCTCCCAGAAGGTTTCCGAGCCGCAAGAAGAAGAGAGAATGAACACCCGTCTGGCCGCTACCCCCTCCACGGTTGAAGAGGACGACGTGGGCACATGATGGCCGTCTGTTTGGTCGCTTTCAGCGCGCGAGGCCGGGGTTGTGCGAGACTACACTGCTCTGCCATGACAGCGGCCCAGCACTCTCAGCTCGGGTGACCACTCTCAGTCGGGACCAGCAGCCCTTTGGCTGTGGCGGTGCCCACGCGGCGGCCGGCCATCGTCATGACTGACAACGGCACCCGCTCAGTTCAACCATCCTACGGGCGTGGCGGTCGACGCAGGCACGGGCCACATCATGCTGGTCGACAGCAGCAACGAACAGGCCAAATGAGAACCAAGGCGCAGCGCAACTGGGCTGGGCTTCACGGCCGCCACTGGCGGCTCATCCAGGCCCACGGGCATCCTTTCTCGGAGGCTGACGGTATCGTCGTTGTGCTGTGATTACGCTGCCCAATTGGTTCTTCGTGAACCGTGGCCCACAAAGAGCTGATAGCCTAAAAAGGTATGGTGATTACCATAACCAGCGGCCTATGGGACGGGAGGTGCGAATTGCGGGGAGAAGCTCAATGGAGAACAAGAAGACAGAGCAAAAAAGATAGATCATTCAACATCTGTTTTTACTGAGGCCAGAGCACGTGATGGGGGCATCAGAAGCAGGAAGACTCCTGCTTCTCTTGACCCTGTTGGTTCTTGCACAGTGGCCAGCCCCGCAACTGCAAGCCTGCGCTACCAACACAATCTGTTTGACAGGAACCAACTATCAACAGTAGGTGACGATGGTCGGCTGCTTTTTGTGCGGGTGTGCCGAGTGCACAGCACAGCAGCAACCTACGCCTACGCAGCCGAGCTTGGGCAGGCGAGGCATGGCCCAACCGTAGCGACAACTAAGCCGGGTTCATAATCGAGTACTGGGAGCAGCCGCCCAACACCTTTCCTTGTGTGATGGATTCCTTCTTCTACTTGGCCAACCCTGACGTCCTGACCAGCGAGGTCTACCACGAGCGACTCACCAGCCTGGGCTACCTGGTGGTGACGTGCAATCGGATTAACGAACTGGCGTCCGATCGGCCGTCGCCGTCAAGCAGCCCCAGCCCCTCGCCCTCGGCCAGGCCGCTAGTGCCGCAGTTCGAAATCAGCGCGGCGGCGGGCTACGAGCAGCCGGCGGCCCTGGCCGACGCCATCCGCTGGGCGTCTACCAGGACCGGCGGCCGCCGCGACGGCGCAGGCATCTACCGCAGCCCCGATGGTTCGATGCGGGCTGACCGGCACCTGGGGCTTCACGCAGAACCCAGCGCTGGACGGCACCGAGCGCTGGGCCGTGACCGACCCGATGTCCACGCAGGGTGATGTCGAACCGCCGACGGGCACGGCGGTGGTGATGCGGCTGTTTGACGCCGCGGCCAAGGCCTTCCACATTCCGGCCACGCTCTCCTTCGCAACCGTTCCCCCGAACGACGTTTCACCGCCGCCGTCGCCGGTGGAGCCACCGCCAGCCTCGCCCAGCCCTTCGGCTTCTTCATCGCCTTCGATGTCGGCATCGCCATCGCTGTCGCCATCGATGTCGCCCTCGCCCTCGCCGTCGCCCTCGGTTCCTGCATCGCCCTCTAACTCACCATCGATGTCGCCCTCGGCGACGTCGCCCACGCTTTCTGCATCGCCCTCGACCGGTACGCCAGCATCGCCTACCCCGTCGAGCACACCCACCACTTCGCCGAGACGCCCGTCGGCGCTGGAGTGCGCATGCCATCGGGGCTCAACGTCACATTCACCCACGGCGCACCCGACCGCGATCTGATCACCGTGCAGGCGTCGTCTCGACCAACGGGGTGCAGTGCATAGGCAACGTGGTGGCGGGGTCACTCTTCTCGCGCCTGGTCAACTTTGCCTACTTTGTGCGCCTCAGCGCTGCGGGCACGCAGGCGACGGCGGCGGCCTACGTCGTGGAGATGGCCGCCCGCCGCGTCCTGGCGCAGTGCGATGCGACCCTGCGGTCGAGCGCGAGTGCCAGCTTCGACCTGGTGACCACCAACTTCACGTCGTCATCGTCGACCTCCTCTGGCGGTTGGCCCTCGCTGGTGCCGACCAAGCCCTATTGGCTGTCCTTCTGCTTTGCCACGTCGTCGGCATCGACCAAGCGCAGCATCGGCAGCTTTAGCCTGGGCGGCAGCGGCAATGCGAGCAGCACCAGCACCATGGTGGGTGCCTGCTCGGGCGGCCCCTCGTGTGAGCCCACCGCGGCCTCGCCACCACCCTCTCCAACATCGCCGGCCCCGGCAACACGCAGAGCAGCGGCAGCAGCGGCGACAGCGGCGCCTCGGTGGACATCGCCGCGGGCGTGACGGTGCGCGTGGCCGTGGTCTTAGTGGCCGCCGTCGTCTGCGCGGCGGTCTACCTCGTGCGGCGGGCCAGGCGTAAGCCGCCGGCGGTACTACGGCGCTCGTCGCTCAGGGCGAACTTCAGCAGCACCAACACGCCGATGTACGACATGTCCGCGCCCGGCTGCCGCGACGCAGAAGCCGATGAACGATCTCTACGCGCCCGGCGCCGAAGGCTTTGCCAACGCGTAAGGGTGCGCACAACCCGGCTCCTCACCAACACCAGCAAATGAAGCGGCTCTATCGCGAAGCCGTCCTAGCTCAGTCGGTAGAGCGCAAGACTCTTAATCTTGTGGTCGTGGGTTCGAGCCCCACGGTCGGCTATCTCACTTTTTTTTCTTTCTTGGAGGAATGTGGTAAAAACAAGGGCTGCATCAGGCGCCGTACTTGGGCGTTTTGCCCAACTTGAAGGCCAGCTCGGCCACGAACTGCTCGGCGGCGATGTTCCCGTTGGCGCCCTTGCTCTTGACCTCGGCCTCGGTGAATCGCTGGACGTCGTCCCTTCGCGTCGATCCCTCGTGGTAGTAGGTCGCCAGATGGCCAGCCCTGCAGCACATCACAAGCAGGGATGAATGTTGTCTGCTGAGGGGCAACAGAAGAAGAGAAGTGAAGGAGGAGGACGGGGGGCTCTTACGGGAGTAGAGGAGACGTCTTGCCATCGATGACGGCGGCGCTCTGGACGGGGTAGTAGAGCTTGGAGTTGGGCTTGGGCTCGTCGCTCGCTGCATCGACCCACCAGACAAGCGTTGGCATGTTACGACACACGACACACACGACACACACACGACACACACACGACACACACACGACACACACACGACACACACACGACACACACACGACACACACACGACACACGACACACATGCGAGACACGCGGCACACACGACACTAGCGGCACAAGCGGCAGTGGTACAGGGAGAAGAGTGGCCAGCGATGACGGAGACGAGGGGCTTCTTGTTCTCCTTGGAGGTGAGCAGCCGGGCGACCAGCTGGTCGGCCAGCGCTAGCGCGGGGAAGCCCGCAGTGGCCTTCACGTGCACGAAGACCAGATCGACCTGCTCCTGGGCTGCAGAAAAGCGAGGGCTCATATTATCAGCGGAGAGCTCTCGGCGGCGCACGACACGCACGACACACGACCAACGGCACACGCGGCTCAAAGGCTGAGCGGAGCGGAGCGTAGGGGGTACCGGCGGCTAATTGTCGGGTGGTTTCTTCGACGTCGCCGCCGCTCTGGAGGTGCACCACGACGGGCACGCGGAGGTTCTCGCCGAGGGCAACGACCTCGGGGTCGTTTGACAGCAGACCGAGCTTGAGGCCGCCGAACCTATTGAACACGACACACGACACGGCACACAGTCGCGTCAGCACAAGCACACGCACACGCACACGCACACGCACATGCGATGCCCAGCGGGAGAGAGACAATGCTGACACTTACTTCTTGTAGAGGGAGGCGAAGCTCACGTCGTCCTTCAGGAACGGGCCTTTGCCCTCAGCGTCGTAGAGCGAGGCGTAGATGCCCAGGATCTGCAGCATCTCGCCAAGCTCGTCCCGCGCTGAGATTCACAGCCACGCGCAATACAGATTTAATCAGATGACGATGTTGTAGGAGCACTTCATGTAGATGAATGGAATGTGATTGATTTCTTGTTGATTTGGGGGCGTACGAAGAAGGCGAGGGAAGAGGCGACCGCTGCAACCGAGCTGTGCCAATCGGTCGAGCCCCTCGCTGTGCCGGCGCTGCTCTAGATCCGCAAAGGGCACGCCCTGCACGAAGACCACGACCGCCTTGGCCACGGTGTGGGGTGGCAACACCGGGTACTGCTGGCGGCAACCTTCCATCGTTCTTCCGCTGTAGCGCGTGAGCAAATGCGTTTGGTAAAACGAAACTGAGCGTTGTCGCAAGATTGAAAAAATGTAATATTGATTACATTGTTTGAGTTGGCCTTTGTAGTGGGTGTTTCGCCTCGAGGAATTTATGAAGTTCCTGCGGTGTAAATGGAAAGAGAGAAGGCATTGCCTAGAGCAGCATGGCAAGCCACTGGATCCAGTGGGTGAGCTGCGCGCCCGATGAGGTCGGGTTGGCCGATCCGATGATGATCTCCAACACCGCCTTCCACCCTCCGTCCTGGCCTTCGTAGCCCCAGTTGTAGAAGTTCGGACACACCGTCGGCGTAGCGCCACAGAGAGCAGCGGTAGGTCGTCACGTACATGCACTTGAGGCTGTTGCTCCTGGCTCCCGGCTTATTCCCGAGAAACCAAACGACACCACACCACCATGAAGACGATAGCCGTCTATGGTCGCGCTCGTCCTCCTGTTCTGCTGCTCTTCCGTTCACAGAAGAGCGTTGCTGTCGGCTTCGACCCCAACTTCGTGGACACCACCCCGTGGAACAGTGAAACCCCCAGCAGCACTGGGGAGGCGGTCAACGTGGTGCGGTTCGTCGAGTCGCTCGATGGCGAGAGTGCGACCGAGATCGAGGACTACACCAACAAGACGGCGTGGCGCACGGCCCTCTGGAAGGGCTAGGTGGTCATCTTCATCGGATACGATGCGACGGTGAGGGCTCATCTCTCTTCGGCACCGAAACCAGTGCGCCAGCTACGCTGGGCGTAGTCAACTACTGCCGGTCGTGGTACTTTCGCAACGATCCGCCAGCAACCTGCGTACGTGAAAAAGGCTGGCCCGCCAACAAAATCGCCACCTTAGAACATAATAATAAGCCTTGGGCGAGGACTCATCCCTTACAATTTGATCCCGGTTTTTTCTGGGCAAAAAACCAACATGAGACCACCAGTGATGGGGGTGAGTTCACCACCATCAAATCCAGTGAATTGCTCACCTTGGCTACACCTTTGCCTGAGCTAGACATAGTGATTGATTCATGTACTCAGACGAATGGTAAGCCTATGCAGATGAGTGGGTGAGAAGGGCTGGAGGTGGGGCCAACCACAACCACCATTCCTGCTCCACCCACCATGCCAAGCCCTACTCTACAGTAAGCAACACCACCCTACATCCCCATCACCAGCCTCTCCCCACTTGCCCCAGGAGTGTGGGAGTACAAGACAATCCACAAGAGCATTAGCATGTATCAGTGGGCAGCAGAGTCTCATTCCCAACTTCCTCCAACATCAGCCTTTCAAAGGAGGAGAAACACCATCACTCTTCACCACAACACCTTCAAGATCTTCAAGGTGGTCTTGCAGATGGCCACCACAGCCACCAACACCTACCCCAAAGCAGCAGATGCCTTCAAAGACATCAGCATCACAGCCCTCACAGGCATGCACTCACAGCTCCACACACACAACCAGGCATGGATTCACATGGCCCTTCCCACAGACACACTCTCCACATGGCACAGCCTCAAGTCCTCTACGTTGGACACAGCAGATCAAGACCAGTTCTTCACAGCAATGAAGTACACCACATACCATCAACAAGCACAAAAGCCCCAATGGTCCAACAAGCAGAAGCAGTCACCACAACAGTCAAACCACCCCACTACACCCAGCAAGGGCAAGTGGCCAAAGCCCACCAACCCCTCTTCCACCCCTTCATCTGGCCTTGGTGTGGGTGCTAGTGCCCTGCGCCCTTAGTGGCCCAGGAGGTAAGGGTCACACCTCTGTCTGGGGAGGTGCTGCCCTTGTGCCCACCTGCTGGGCCAAGTGCACCTGTTGTGGGTGTGTTCTGCCTGTGGTGGGACTGGTGGAAGCAGGAGGGTGTGGCACCCACCCTCCTGTGATGGATATGTCTGGGTGTACCTCTTCTGATAGTCCAGCTGCTGGCCCTTTGCAGCCTCTGCAACCACCACCTCTTGCCCTTTGAGGAGGAATTTGTGGAAAGTGAGATTGATTGGCTCCTATGTGAGAAGGCCCTCTGTGAGCTTCTCCCACATGAGCAGGTGTTCTTTTCTCTGATCAGTGTCATGCTGAAGAAGAATGGTAAGATGTGCCTCATTGTTGACATGTGCCTGCTCAACACTTATCTTCGCCCCCCCAAGTTCAAGTACTCTGGCCTCAAGGAGCTCTCTTGACTGCTCCAGAGGGGCAACTACCTCTTCATGATCAACTTCTGCAATGGGTTCCACCACATCAAAGTCAACCAACAGCACCAACCACTGCTGGGCCTACGCTGGAAGAACTGACACTTTGTCTTCCAGGTGTTCCCCCTTTGGTCTCAACACCTCCCCATGGGCCTTCATGTGATTTGTGAAGGTGATGACCAATCAGCTCATTGCACTGGGCATTCAGTGCCTCATGTACATGGATGATATCATCATCATGGCCCTGAGCAAGGTGGAAGCTCTTCAAGCCTGGGAGACAATGCTGAACCTCCTCACTGACCTGGGCTGGTTTGGTTGGTGAACTGGGAAAAGTCCTCCCTTGAGCTGAGCCAGGCCAAGGAGTTCCTCAGCCTGATGGTGGACACTTCAGGAGAACCCTGCTTCTGAGTCCCAGTGGCCAAGTTGCTCACCCTTTGGCACAACATAGCATGCCTTATCCATGTGGCATGCCTCCAGGGTGCAGTCCCTGTTCACTGAGCAGCTGCAGTGGTGGGACACTGCATTTTGCTAGTGTCCTCCCTGCCTGTCTCCTCCTTCACAACCTGTATTGGGACATCAGCAAACAATCCAGCTGGAACGATCAGATTCCCCTCTCTGAGTCTGTGATCAATGACCTTGAGGAGTGGTGGGTGGGCCTGACAAGGTGGAACGGCCATGTGGTGATGACCTGACCCTTTGACATAGCTCTTAAAACCAACACCTCCCTGTCTGGCTGGGGAGCAGCCATGAAGGGGATCAACCACTACTTCAGCTGGCTGGTGGTGGAAGCAAGGTTGCCACATCAATGAACTTGAACTCAAGGCAATCATCAAGGCTCTCTGCGCCCTAGCCCCCCTCCTGCAACACAAGTCTGTCCTGATCCACTGCAACAATGTCATGGTGGTGGCCTACATCAGCCACCTTGGCAGCTGCAGTGTTGTGTTGAACAAGACCATGCACAAGATCTTCAACCTGTGCAAGCAGCTCAACATCCAACTCTTGGTGATTCACCTGCCAGGAGTCCAGAATGGCCACACTGATTGGTTGAGCCAGCTCTTTCCCCAACACAAGTGGTGCATCACACCTCACCTCTTCAAAGCCCTCAACACACAATGGGGTCCACACTCAATCAACCACATGGCCTCCACAACCAACACCCTACTCCCCTGCTTCAACAGCTGCTTCTGGGAAGCAGGGTCTGAGGCGGTCAATGCCACAGTGCAGGACTGGTGTGGAGAGAACAATTGGGCAACTCCTGCCCAAGATCCACGCCAATGCATGACAGCCACAATCATCACACCAATGTGGTCAGGTCACCAGTGGTACCAGGACCTCTGCCATCTCTCATCACAACCCCCAGTCCTGATCCCCAACTGACCAGAGTCATTCAAGTGGTCCAGCAAGCTTCCAGAACCACTACAAAACCACTGGTGGCACTGGGCAGCCTTCAGGATCTGTGGCAACACAGAACTGAAGGCTGGAGTGCCACAGTGCTAGACTCCCTCAACCTCACCCTGGTGCCCTCAACCTGGTGCTGTTACTGGAGCTCTCTGGTCCAGTTCTGCAACTACTGCTGGTGATTGAACCTGGACTTCCTGCTGGGCCTGAGCCAGGTGGTAGCTGCCATTGCCAACTTCATTGAGATGACCACTAGAGCCACACAGAGACCAGCCTCAATGATCAACAGACTCCTGGCAGCCATCAGCAACCTCTATGAGCTGCTGGACCTCTGCCTGACTCAAGATCTGCTCATTTGACGACTTTGCTGAGCCCTAGTCTGCACATGAACCAAATGTCCAATTGACCATGGCCAGACCTTTGATCCAATGGAGCTTATGAAGCTTTTCTGCAAGTGGGGCCCAGACATGAACCTTGCCTGCACCAGGGCCAAGCTTCTTGCCATCCTCTGTGTGCTGGGCGCCCTCCATGTCTCTGCTGCCATGCTCCCACGGTTTGACCATGTCATGACTGAATGCAATGATGGCTGCAAGGTGCTTGTGATTCTGGTCATAGGCTATAAAAATGACACATTCAGTGAAGGCAACACTATCCACATCTACACATGCTTGGAAGAGGTGCTCTGCCCAGTTGCCACATGGTGATGATGGACAAGACTCACCAATATCTGCCACTGTGCAAGAGACATGAGGATCACCTTCAAGCTCTCCCCGCCTTATGCTGACCTCTCCCCAGACTGATGCACTTCCATCCTCAAGGGCATAGCCAAGGCTGCTGGCCTGGACCCTATGATCTTCATGGCCTGCATGTTCTGAAAATTGGGCGTTATGGTGGGCATCAAGGCAGGTGTTGAGCTGGACACCCTGTTCTGCCTCAGCCGATGGTGTGACCTGAACACCTTCTGGAAGCATTACATCATACACAACATCCCATCCTCCTTCACAGACCTTATATTCAACATCAATGGAGACCACAAGCCCCACAACTACTCCACCAACAACAACTCTGACAACAACTCCCAGAGCAACCAGGACAACATCCTATAGCAATCTCCACATCACTGCATTCAACAACACAGAGAGCATTCCAACAAAGAGTAACTAGTGTTACCTTCTGGTAAGGAGAGTTATTCAACGGAGGAACGCTCTCTGCATATGTCCCACCCTCCCTCCCACTCTCTCTCCAACTCGCTCGCAAGAAGAAAAGACCAAGATTCCGGACCTTGTTTTAATATTTATTATTTTATTGTTGTAGACATCGAATAAAATAAATATTAAAACAACGCAGAGAGCGTTCCTCCGTTGAATAACTCTCCTGTCCAGTTTTTTCTGGTCATAGTAGGCAAAGCTAAGGGGACATTCCAGAAATACCAAAGGGGGTGGGCCTGCGTGGGCAGCTGCCCCAGCTTAAGACTAAATAATTGTTAATTTAAAGCCAAGAAATAAGATGGAACGTACCCACTACACGCTGCTGGGGGCCGAGGTGTCGCTGTATACGGGCAAGGTGCGGGCCTACTTGCGCTACAAGCGCATCCCCTTCACCGAGGTCGTGGCGAGTGCAGAGGTGCGGTGCGGTACCTTCATAACAATTATGTATTTATTAATTTATTAATAAATCTGTTGTGCGACCTAGGTCTATCGAACAGTCATCATCCCAAAGACGGGCGTCA
>CDFJ01218666.1:0-10360 GCA_000826505.1 Acanthamoeba pearcei
GAGTACGACGGAGCAATGGATTCATTGCATGCCTACTTTGACACTTGTATGCGGGTATGCCTTCAGTCTCTTGTCGCCTTGCGACCACAACTGGGTCTTCAGCGCAGCCTCACACTTCTTCAGGACAACGAAGTGGTGTCTGTCGCGGATGATCCGGACGACCCGTCAAGCGCGCAGTTGATCAGGACCAAGAGCACGTTGCCCTACGCGATTCTCAATCTCGTTTCGACGCACTATCGGTTCGGGCACTACGAACAGGCTCTTGATGTACGATGCGGCGTAGCACCTTCATTACTTTGGTGCTTGGGTACTGATTGTGAGCGCATGCGTACTGACTGCCTCATACCTTGTAGGCCATCCACGAAACAGTGCGTGTGGCCCAGGAGAGGAACGACGAAGACTGCCTGGCATTCGCTCTTATGTGGCTGTGCCGCTTGACGGAGGCCCAGATCTTCGCCTTTGAAGAAAACGGCACGAACTCTGAAGAGGTGAAGGGGAACCGACACGAACACGGTCGCTCCGCCCGCCAGACACGGGATCGCATCCGGCCGAGCACGAAGCGAAAGACGAATGCGACGGAGACCAAGACCGCAGATGACAAGCTCAAGCAATTACTCGAACGCTGCGTTGCGCGAGCGAAGGAACTGCACAACCAGCACCTTTACTCGCTCAGCTCTCTCGCGCTGGCCAAGTACAACCTCTTCCATGCTACAAGCCGACCTCGACTCCCAGGCCTGCCCTCTTCAACAGCTAACATGGTACCAACGCCAGCACTCACGCATTGAAGATAACCCAGACTCACTCGCGTTTTGATGTGTTTTCTAGGGCACGTTCCCGCTGAGAGTCAAGGAACTGATAGAAGCGAGCATGTCTGCCAACATGAGCAACTCGTTCGCGGACCTCATGAACGCAGGTCACTTCCTGAAGATGGGAATGTGGGATTTCTATGGGTACGCAGTTCTTCTTCTTCTTCTTGTCAACTTCTTCGGCGAGCAAGACCTCATGGCGTTCCTGGTACTGTCTCAAGACATAAGGAGCTCGCTATGCTTTCGTCCCAGATCGTGCTCGAAAACTACGGAGACAAGGCGGAGATTGAGAGCACTTGCGCCGCGTATTGTCATCTAGCTGCGCTGGTACGCATGCCTGCGGCTGACGCTGTGGAGGATTTGTACTGACAACCGCACCTTAACCTTGCAGCATGCATGGGAGGGCGATATGCACGGCGCTCTGGGGGTGCTCGCCGAGGCTCACCTGCGATTCCCCGTGGGGAGCGCCCGGCACCATTGGGCCATCCACGCCGCTCACATTCTGCACGAATGGTTCCTGCGAAGGTGCGACCATTTAGACTCGTTCCTTCTCACTTCCTCGCATTCGCCCACTGTCGGTTGACGCCTCACCTCCAGGTGCGAGTACTCGCGCTGCCAAGTGCTGGTGGACAAGGCAAAGGCCATGGCTGCTACGAACGGGGACTGGACAGCAGCGGCAGAGGCCCTGCACCTCTCCGCTCTGCTCATGATTGCTCGAGGACAGCTGTCTGAGGTGCCTATGCTCACGTCTTTACTCCATCACTCCACAATGGCAATCAACCCTAACTCGCATCCCTTTCCTCGACGATAAAGGCGTTTGGTGTTGTGAACAAGCTCATCACCAAGTGCAAGAAGAAGAACATGGAGGTGCAGAGCATTGCCTACCTGCTGACGCTGGCGCAGATCCACCAGAAATCCGGAAACCCGGTGGCTGCCTTGACCTCCGTACTCAGCTGCCTCACGCAGTCGGAGAACCTCAACCTGGACAACTTGTTCGTCATGTCCACCGTGCGCCTGGCCGAGATCCACCTGCAGCTGGGGAACGCCCAGAAGGCCCTGACCTCCCTACACTCTGTGCTCCCGCAGGTGATGCAGCACTGTCCTCTCCACGTCAAGTACGCGTCCTCCGCCCAACTCACCAACTCAACCTTGCTCCCCCTTCACCTTCTTCGCTTCATTCCTCACCCTTCCTTTGTTGACAGGGCCGACACGTTCTTGCTCATGGCCAAGTGCCACTTGTACATGCTGAAGCCGCAGCAAGGCCACGGTACGACCAGCGCAGGCGCAGGCCTGTATAGCTTGAAGAGAAGAAGAAGAAGAAGAACTCACGGGCGCGATCTCTCATGTCTCGGCAGTGATCGACGTGTTGGGTCTCCTTGAGAAGGCGCTCGCGTGCTACAGGCCGCTGCAGGACGTCGACAAGCAGATCGAGACCCACTACCTGATGGCGCGCGTCCAGCACGAGGCCGGGCTCATCGAGGAGCGCAACCGGTCATCGGCCCACTTCAAGCGGCAGATGAAGCGCAAGCAGGAGGCCGTGCAACACACGACCGACATGTTGGGCCTCTACCACCTCGACGACCCGTCGTTCACGTTCGGCCTCTGCGCCCAGCTGCTACACGAGCACACCGCCGACCAATAGAAAAGGCGCGTTACGAAAATTTCGAGACCGTTCTGAAACCGCCTGTTTTTCCGATTTGGTTGAAGGCTGGGCGACTCGCCTTGCAGCGCCCAAGTAAACGCAAAGATTTGAGAGATGGAGAGGGATCATGATGATGAGGCCAACAACACAAAGCAGTCCCAGATCGACCGTCTGGAGGCACAAATGGTGGAACTCAAGCAGGAAATGGCTGATGTGAAATCGCTTCTCGATCGGCGCTTGACGGATTTGTTTCAGCTGCTCTCCTCTTCTTCTTCTGCCCATCTTCCCACCTCCTCCCTCTCCACGTCTTCCGCTTCCATCGACACAGGCACGCCAGGACGACACTTCTCGCCCAGCAGCAAAGCGCTCTCATTCACGGAAGGTTCGGATGACATGCGAATGGGGACAAAGCAGCGAAGGTCGTTCAAACGAGAGCGCGACATCGAGGGAATCTCCTCGCCCAAGAGACTTCCACAACTTCGTAAGTCGCTGGAGGGGCTGAACGGCAGCTTGAAGATGAATGAAATTGAAGACGAAGAGGAGCTTATGGAGGAGGACGAGGACGACACGATGCGACAGCGCAGCGGTAAGCGCCGTCGTGTGGAGTTCGAGGATGGGCACGTGGGCAGAGAGGACGTGCTCGAGGCGGAGGTAGAGAGTGACTGCTACCTCTTGCAGCGACTACCTGTCGAAGTGTGGACGCACATCTTGTCCTTCGTCTTGGCTAAGAAATCGCCCTTCGCATCACTCAGCGCTACCCTACTTGCTTGCAAGCTATGGCGAAGGGTACCCACCCGCTTCGATCGCATTTACTTTGATTTCTTTAGTTCATAAACGCTAAATCTACACAGACGATTCCTCATCACTACTGCCGAGGGTTCCTTCCACTAACTCGCTTTTTTTGATCCTTGGATGTGCTACAGATCGGCTTGTCGTTGGTGACCTCCTACACAATGTCGCCCATGAAGCCCAAGAAGCTGGCCAGAAAGTGCCTCGCCTTTCTCTTCGGCAACTGCCCCAATCTACGGTCGCTGCGCGTGAGGAACTGTCCCATCGTGAACTCCATGCTCTACCACCTGCCTGAGCGTACGACCTCCTGTCGCTTCTGTGTCACGCTTTGCTGAGCTCACGCGCTCAACTCTCTCGGCGTCGTGCAGGAATCACACTCCTCGACTGTGGGTTCACGCAGATCACCGAGGAGGCGCTGGAGTACCTTCCGCTGTCGCTGAAGGCTCTGTCCATAGACAACATGGCCATCACAGGTACTGTCATAGCTTTCGGTGTCATGCACTCAGCTACTGCTGCGATTCCTGCTCACGACAAACCCGTCAGACAACGGCTTCAATGACCTGCCGTCTCGGTTGGACACCCTCTCGCTGCGGCAAGTCATCATTTCACCCATCAGCGCCAAGAAGATGGCTCAACGCTTTACGCGCCTGCGAAAGCTCACCCTCTCTGCCCAGGTACACACAATCCCTTCTTTTCAGAACTGCAAGAGCTCGATGTTCTAACTCGAAGCTGGTGATCGGATTATCTACAGGTGACAAACGTGACGGCCTTCTTGCCGCCCTCGATTGAGTGTCTCCGCTTACATGTGGGCTCCATCGGAGACAAGAACTACCTCTGGAACGATAACGTGATCGCCACGCTCCTTCCGCTGCCCAACCTGCAGATCCTCGAGATATCGCGATGCAACATTACCAACAGCAGCAAGCAGACGTACGTCTGTCGCTGATGACCACCACCGGTGTTGTTCATGGTCACACTGTCTGACATGTTCACCTCACCTCTGCCCAATAACAGGCTCGCCGAGACACGCGTGCGACATCTGGTCATCAGGCAAGCCAAGCTCTCAGACGACGGGATGCGCTACCTCCCGCCGACGCTCATCTCGCTCATGCTCGAAAGCGTGCCGACCATCACCGACGCCGGGCTCCGTGGCCTGCCGCTGGCCGTGCAGAGCATGGCGCTGATCAAGATGGAGAAGCTCACCGGGCCGGGCCTGCTCAGCTTCCTCCTTGAGTCGGCGACCAACCTGCGCTACCTCGTGCTCGACGAGGAGCTGCACGCCGCCCTCCGCGCCGTCGACGTCGATCGCAAGCTCGCCGCCCGGCGCAACCTGCACATCAGCTTCAAGCGCGAGAACGAGCCCTGTCCCAAGCTCCATCAGCTGCCTGTCCACCACCTTCCTCCCCCTGATCAGTGATAAACATGTCCGCCTTCTTGTTATCTTTTCTTTTCTTTTCTCTTTCGATTTCCCTTTTTCACAAGCAGGATTAAATAATATTATTGTGGAATTAAAAAAATCAATACAAAATAAAAGCCGCACGGATGGAAGATGGCCTGGGCGAGAAGATCGAAGGGCTGGAGCGAGAGATGGCCGAGATGCGGCTGGAGATGCGCGAGTTGAGAGCCACAATGGGCCAGATGCTGGTCCTCTTGTCTCAATTCACAACAGCAAACGCTGCATCTTCCGTATCGACAGAGCGTCAAGCATCAGCATCAGTAATTCCTGGGATGTGGGAAAACAAAGCGACCACCCATGGGAACGATCCGAGCGATGCTGAAGATGCAGCCGATGTTCGCGATGAGCAAGACATAGGCGAAATCAAGCCGAAGATGGAAGATACGACTTGTGGGGCAATTGCGCCTTGCGAGGATCACGAGAATGAAGTAGATGAAAGGGCATCCGAAATGTACGACCTGCCGGTCGAGTTGTGGATGTACATATTGGGCTTCGTGGCGCGCCAGCAGCGGAATGCAGAGGGACAAGTCTGCATCTTCGCCTCCCTGTCCTCCGTCCTCCTCGCCTCTCGCTTCTGGCGCAAGGTACTAGGCTCCTCCCCTCAACCCGCCTTTTTCATCCACACGAGCTCAAGCGATGCGCGATGCGCGATGCGTGCAGTTGGGTCTGGCGTCGGTGGGTGCCTATATTCTGCCGCCTACGAAGCCGAAGAAGCTGATCCGGCGGTGCCTCCCTTTCATCTTCGCCAGCTGCCCCAACCTCAAGGAGCTCTGCCTTCGTAATTGCCCCGTCGTGGACTCTATGCTAACGGACATCCCCGAAGGCACGTGCTGTTGTTGTTGTGCGTGTGTGTGCGTGTGGTCGTGTGTGCGTGTTTTGTTTGCCGGGACAGAGCGTGCGAAGGAAAGGATCGCTTCGCGCGTCTAAGCGTCGGCATAGAGCGAATCCTCAAGAGGTTTCAATTGTCAGGCCTTGTGCGAGCGTCTTCGACGCAACGCCGTCTTTGTATGGCTCGAGCGTCTGAACACAAAGCCACATTCGTTTGTTCGTTCGTTCATTCATGTTTGTATGTATTTGCGTGATGCACCGCTGATCCAAACTATGTCTACCAACAGGTCTGGCATCGCTGGATTGCGGGTTCACTCAGATCACAGACGCCAGCATCGAATACCTTCCATTTTCGCTCAAGGCCATCTACTTGAGCAACACAGCGGTTACAGACAAAGGTAGTTACTTGCGAAGTATTACTCTCGGTCGAGCCGTGTCGTGTGTCGTGTGTCTGAAGTCTCGATGATCTCGGCAGGTGTGGTGGAGCTGCCGCCATCGATCGAGGTCCTCTCGCTGCAGGAGACGAGCATCACCAGCCATCAGTTCCACCGCATCAAGCACAAGTTTCCGCAGCTCAAGACCCTCTACCTGTCGGCCCTCAAGAAGCTGGTGCCCACCAGCCGCCTGCCGCCATCGCTCCAGAAGCTGTCGCTCCACCCGGGCCACGTGCCCGACGAGCGCAAGCGGTTCATGTACAACGACAAGTGCCTGGAGGACATCGGCCTGCTGCGCCACCTCACCCGGCTCAACTTGTTCCACGTCAACCTGTCCAACGAGGGCATGCGCAAGCTCAAGGATCTCGGCCTGGTGTCGCTCCAGATTGTGGGCGGCATGTTCGAGGACGAGGGCCTGGCCTTCCTCCCCGCCAGCCTCGTGAGCCTGCGCGTTTCGCGAGCCAAGGGCGTCACCGACGTGGGCCTCCTCAGCATCCCTTCTTCCGTGGAGCGATTAGGTTCGTGCGTGTGCGTGTGCGTGTGCGGTGGAGCGTGTGCGTGTGCTGACAGTGATGAACACCAGGACTGGCAAAGGTGGGACATGTGACAGCGGAGGGCATCGTGCGATTCCTGCGAGCATCGAATGCCCCGCGGCTGCAGCTGGTTGTGGAGAAGACCATGCAGTCCGCGCTCCTGGCCGTCCCCGAGTTCCCCGGCACGCGCGTGCACCTCTCCACCGACAAGCACCTCTTCTACGAGCGAGGAGGCTGCGGCCTCTACTACTGCTAGTTGCGCCCCTACTACTGCGCTCCTGAATGAAACGAGTGCGGGTCCAGAATTCAAAGCCATTGGCTTGAAGTTGTGGTGGGGGGGCCTTGGTAACGCAACGCCGGTTCGGTTGCGGTAATCAATCAATCAACCCAACCAACAACAAGATGTACGGAGGAGGCGGTGGTGGACTCACGGTGTCGAGGATTGCCTTCAACAAGCATGACAAGGACAAGAGTGGCTGCATCTCCAGATCTGAGTTCCACGACCTGGTTGGTTACTCTTTCATCTTTTACAATCAGATGAATGGGAAAGTTTAACGTTGCGCTACTCGTGAATTACTCTCGTGTAGTGCTACTCGATGGGCCACTACCTGACGCCGGCCGAGGCGGAGCACGCAGCCAAAATGATCGACAAGTACCCCTTCCTCTCCAACGCTACAGGCAAGGTGGCTTTTGATTGATGCTCACGCTGTCTCTCAATCAATCCATCTTCATCTTCTTTGCTCGCGCAGGGACGGCTCGGGCTCGATCACCTACGACGAATTCCAGAAGTGGTGGAGGACTGACAACCGGTTCCAGAACCTGCAGCTCTCGGAGGACGAGATGGCGGTGCTCACCCGCTGCGCCGACTACTTCAAGCACTTTGACCACGACCACTCGGGCTGCCTCAACGCCGAGGAGTTCAGGTGCGTGTTGCGTGTGCGGCGTCGTGTGCGCGTGTGCGTGTCACGCGCGTGCGTGCTTGGAGGCTGACGCTAGAGCGATCGCGCAGGCACACTCACGCGGATCTGGCCAAGCACGGCCTCACGACCAAGACCTTCGACCAGTGCTTCAGCGAGCTCGACTCGGACGGTTCGGGCCACATCACCTACAACGAATACATCCAGTGGCTCATCCGCATCGGCTCCCTCAAGCTCAAGCCCATCGATTGATCGCTCACCCTGGCCGTTTTGCCTCGCCTGGCGTCATATTCTGTACCACATTCTTTAGAATCCTACTCTGCTTCAGTGTAATTAGTGGTCAAAAATGAGGAATTCTATAAATGCCATAGGGCGAGCGGAGCCGTTCGGTGGTGCCTCGGGTACTTTTGGCTGACGCTCAATAGAAATTCCACCTCAGGGTACCCTCCTCAAGTGGGGGGGGGGGAGTGGCAGTGGGTACAAGCACAGGTACAGAGGAGCACGCAAGGCAGAGCAAAGGGACAAGATGCAGATGCAGATGACCGACATCGACTGGCGGTTGCCCATCGCCGAAAAGATGGAGGAGAAGGAGGCGCAGAAGCAGCTGCAGACTGCGCTCCACAAGAAGTTCGAAAGCCTGGTCGTCGCCAGCAACGTCCTCAAGGCCGTCGAGAAGTTCAAGGGCCTCCTGCACCACGTACGCTTTTTTATAATTAATTACTCTATTTATCTGATAATTACAACTAAAATAATTACGAACCTGACAATGATTCTTTGTTTCTTTTTCTGATGTCAGCAGCGCGAAACGGAGGAGCTGCCGCCGGAGGAGAAGAAGCGGCGCAAGGCGGAGGCGGCGGACGTGCTGTCCCGCACGTCTCCCTTCAGCTTCCTTCCGGGCGCCGTTCGACGGCGGCTCGCCGCCAAGGCCCAGCGTCTCGTCTTCAAAGGTGCCCACTCCACGCCTCTGTGTGTGACGTGGCATCGCGTGTCGTGTCGTGTCGTGCGTGTGCGTGTGCGTGTGCGTGTGCGTGCGTGCGGTGTGCTGCGCAATCCTGACCACTAATGACGCGCGGCCGTTACACACAGAGGGAGACATCATCACGAGACAGAAGTCCAAGGACCGCCAGGTGTACCTGCTGTACTCGGGCCAAGTGATGGCCATCGACGTTTCCGAGTCTCTGCCCCGCTTCCTTCAATACTACAGTACGCTCACGCCCACTCGCCCAATTCGGGGCAATCTGGCTCACGTGTGTGGTGTGTCGTGTCGTGTGCTGTGTGTCGTGTGTAGGTGCCCCGGCCTACTTCGGGGAATGGGAGTGTCTGTTCGATGTGCCCGAGCGGGTGGCGGAGCTTCTTGCAGGCAGCGAGTCAGTGGTCTACGTGCTTCAGGAGCAGGATTTCCTCGACCTCCTCTCCTACCAGGTGTGCAACCTCGTGTCCGTGTGTGTCGTGTGTGTCGTGTGCGTCGTGTGTGTGGCAAAACTCTAATTGGTGGAGGGTGATCGCTCAGAGCTTCAAGTACGTGCTCATCCGCACCCTGCGCAACAAGCAAAAGCTCTTTTCGTCGATCAACGCCTTCATCACGCACATCGCCGACTCCGTCACCACCAAGCGCATGGACTTCACCGCCACCCTTGCACTTTACCGCAAGGTACACACGCGCGCTTTCGGAGGGGACGGCGGAGGGGAAGGAAGAGACTGGACTGCATCATGATCGGGCGCTTGTGTTGTGAATGCAGCTCAAGCCAGCCATCCACGGCAAGATGGACAGCGACGAGATCGACACCGGCGGCTGGGCCTATTCCATTCGACGGTACACCAGAACGCACGCACACACACACACACAATCTCATGACGCCCCGATTATTGATGCGCACAACACAGATTGCCGGAGAACGTGACCCAGACGTTCGTGTTCCTGCTGTCGTCATCGATCCCCGACATCTACCTGCATCCCGGCCTGCTCGTCAACATGGTGCCCACTGGTATGTGCCTACCTGCCCCTCTTCTCTTTCGATTCGAGCTCACATTCCTTTGGCTGACGCGCATTCTTCGAATATGCCACACACAGTGGGCCGCCGTAGGGCGGTGTTCCGATTGGGCGACGGCAAGTCGCTGATGCTCATCCGCGAGGACTACACCGACGTGATCGACTTCCTCTCCATGCTGTGTCTGCACGCGATCGAGGCCCGCAAGCTGCGTCAGCGCATCGCCTCGCCGCAGTCGTTCCGGCTCATCCAGGACTTTGTGCTGCGCAAGGCCGAGCAGGTGCACGCCCTCGAGCAACGCGAGCAGGAGAAGCGCGTTCAACGCCAGCAGCGCATCGAAGACTTTCACCGCCACCAGACCCACGAAAAGAAGCACGAGAAGGACCACGCAGCCGCCGCTGCCACCGCCGTTGCCGCGGCCGCTGCTGCCGCCGGCACGCCGTCGCCGCAGAAACCAAAGGCGAAGCCGAAGCTCCACGGGCACGACAAGCACCGGTCGGTGAGCACGCCCGGCCACGAGACTACGAAAAAGGCCGAGGAGGAGCTCGGGCAGGGCTTCCCACCGTCGGCCTACGGCTTCCTCGACAAGAAGGAGACGCCGCAGGAGCAGGATGCCATCCTCTCCCAGGTACCTGCGCACCTCGATGCCTGTTTCTAGTCACGGCACTCACGCTAGTCTTGCGTGTGCGTGTGCGTGTGCGTGCGGACAGCTGTCGCTGAGCGAGAAGGAGAAGGCGGGCCTGAAGGCCATGTGGCCCGACGATCTCATCCACCGGTACGTCGCTGTTTGGAGAGCAACGATGACTCACTCGACCAGCCCCTTT
Organism: Acanthamoeba pearcei; assembly: GCA_000826505.1. Lineage (NCBI taxonomy): Eukaryota > Discosea > Longamoebia > Acanthamoebidae > Acanthamoeba > Acanthamoeba pearcei. The sequence continues at coordinate 10,218 of CDFJ01218666.1, forward strand.
CTGTGACTGACCTCTGCGCGCCCTCCGCGTGTGAGACAGAATCTGGGACATGATCATTCATCACGAGGACTACAACATCTCCGTCAATCTCTCCACGCACTGGGCCTCCGACGCCACCGAGCGCTGGTAGAGGCCGAACCACC
>CDFJ01218801.1:0-13728 GCA_000826505.1 Acanthamoeba pearcei
ACCGCGAGCTGCGCGACAAGGTGGGCGCAGCCCTGGAAGCCCTGCTGGGCGAAGGTGAAGGCGCCACCGACCCGCGCGAGCTGTGGCACGAGGTCGCCAAGTATGATCGTCGCGCCCAGTGGCTGCCGGAGGAAGATGCGAGGGTGCAGGACAACCTCGCAGCGGTCATCAGGACAGAGCGGCTCCTTCCGCCCGAACACCCGTTCCTCGCCCTCCAGACCCAGGCCAACACCACCAACACCACAGCCGACGCCGCCACACCAATGGACCAGGACGATGGCTGGAGTGTGTACTCACAGCTGGGCGGCAATGGGAGAAGGTGACGGCAACTCTTGCACCAACAGGCCAGGGTGACGCCGGACAAAGGAAAAAGAGAAAAAGAAAAGAAAATATAGTTTGGCTGTCGATCCCGTTCAAACTGTTCACGAAGGTGCCGCGTTAGCGCTTGGCTAAAAAAAATCTGGGAATGAATGGAGAGCCTGCCCCAAGCATAGAGGCGGCCGATGCAGCCTCTAAAGGGTCGTCTGGTTCTTCTTCGCTCTACACGGCCCTTGCCACGCCACCCCGCCATTACCCAGCGATTCATCAGCAGCCCATCACCCCCTCGTTGGGGGCTTCTCCGCCCGGCTACCACTACTTGCCTGCTCCCAGCTACTGCAGGAGCATCGCGAGCCCGATGAGGCACTACGCAATGATGCCAATGGGAAATCCGCCCAACAATCCGGAGGAGCGAGATGGAAGCGTAGTGGATGTCGACCAGAGCCCCTTCATAGCGGCAGAGTTGCAGGAGCTTGCGAGCACCGGTGGCCTCCCACCACCCTACGCCCACCTCGCCACCTCCTCCACCGCTCTCCCCCTGCCGCCCTCGCCCTTTCGACGCCACTTTCAAGCGCTGCGCGTAGCGTCGCCAGCCCAGCGATCGCTGCCCAAGGACACCGTCCACCACCCCATCCCATCGACGTCCGACAATGGCGACGGCAACGACCAGCCCACGGCGACCTCGTCCACGTCTCACGTTCAGTCGCCTTCTCTTTCCTTCCTCGCTTCCCCTCGCGCCCAGCACTCGCTCACCTGCAGCCAGGTGCTTGCGGCCACCCTCGCCTCGGCCCTGCCCCGCGTAGCGCTGTTCCGATTCAACGACCCGCGCGTCGATGGGCTTCTGCTTCCGCTCAACGACGAGCCGCTCCCGACGGGCCAAGTCGCGGTGGGCCTGCCCGGTGCTGCCGGCGGCGACATCATCATCGACGACGAGGTGTGGCCGTGGGCGCCCGGTGAGTACCTGGAAGAGGTATTTGAGGGCGAGGGGATCGAGGTCGGCGTGGTCGACCACCGCGGCAGGCGCGTGCGACGAACCAAGCTGCCGCTCGTCCTTCGCGAGGGCTGGCGGTTGCTCGTGGTGAGTCCGCTCACCGGCGCCGCCCTTGTCTACACTCTGATGCGCGATTCTCCCTACGGTATTCATTCCACGTGTGCGTGTGCGGTAGTGCGTGTGCGTGTGCGCGAATGTGTGTGCGTGCGTGTGTGTCGTGTGTGTAGTGTGTGCGTGTGCGTGTTGTACCAACTCATCGTCTTGTTCAGGAATTGGCCGGGATCCGGCAGAGTTCTTTGGGGAGGAGATCGTGGTGCGCATCTTTTCGTTCCTCGAAGTGCGCACTCTCTGCGCTGTCGCCCTCGTGTCGCAAGCCTGGAAGCGCATCTCCGAGGACAACAGGTACCGCCGTCACGCCTTGTTGCTTGTCTTCCAGTGCACCTTCCCGCTTCATGAGCGCCCTAACGTTAAGCGCTTTCCTCCCTCGTTGTGGCCTGCGCAGCCTGTGGCGCGAAAAGTGCCTGAACGCCAAGCCCTTCCTGAAGGATCAGCTGGTGCGAGTGTCCGAAGAAAAGAAGGCCTCCTGGCGCACCCTCTATCGCTGCATCGCCTACCCGCACCGCGTACGTCACCACTCGAGCTAAGTGCATGTGGCCGCACAACCACGCCTTTATGGCTCATCATCATCGTCGTCGTCGATCGGCTTGCGCAGTGGTCGCGGGACCGAAAGCCAAGCGGGGTCAAGGTGACCAACGAGGGCGTTACGGCCAAGGTCAAGGGCCCCACCGCCACCAATGTCTCGGTGCAGACTTCCCGTCCCATCAAGGTAAAAACCTCGCCTTGCATGGCACGACACGACACACACGACACACGACTTGGGGTGCCCTGGTCCTCACACGTGCGCTCCAACAAATGCAAGGCCGGGGCGGAGCCGTTCTGGTACTTTGAGGCGGCGGTCGACAGGAAGCCCCCGCCCTGGAACATCGGCTTCGGCATCGCCGACAGCGAGTGGAGTGTACGTCCCCACCACTTCCCCTCCCCAACCCTCGGTGTCGTGCGTGTCGTGCGTGTCGATGGGGCCTCTCATTCGTTCCCGATGCTGTACAGTTGGAGATCAAGTTCGTCGGGTTCGACAAGGAGAGCTTCAACTACGGGTACACGTCGAACGGGAAGATGCGGGCCACGACCCAGTACGAGGACTTCATCACCTACGGCCAGGGCGACCGCGTGGGCTTCTGGTTGGAGTACTTCTACCCCGGGCTGGACCTCACCGTCCACGTCTTCCTCAATGACGTACGTGTCCTCCCCCACCACTCTGGTGTAGCGGCTCGCGTATCTCGTGTCGTGTGTCGTGTGTGCGGTGGCGCGTGTCGCGTGTGTCGCGTTTGTCGTGTGCGTAGTGTGCGTAGTGTGTCGTTGGCTGATGTGTGCGCCACGTACAGGTTCTGGTCCATTCGTGGGATCACGTGAGCGAGAAGCACAAGCCGCCGCTCTACTTCACAGCCACTCTCTACCACGACGGCACCCAGGTGTCCCTCATCACCTGAACGATGGGGGGGGGGGACTCCAGGTGACTCCACCTCAGTAGTGGCCACCCTTCATCTTCTCGGCCTTGTGAATTTTGTGTAATTATTTGTCCAGCGTGAAAATCAAACGTCCACTCAGCATTCAGTTGTGTTGGTGCCTAAAAAGGGACTTGTCCCCCAGCCCAACAACAAGGAACGACGAAGGCCGTTTGGCTCAACACCACATCGAAACCATCGCCCTCTACTTCTGACTCGCTCGACAACACATGGTAGAACCTTTCAGCCTTCCAGCTGGGCAACTTCATTCTCTGTGATCCCCCCCTCCTTGGAGCGGACACTCACCTTCATACCCCGCCCCAATCTTCTGCTTGTAGGAGTTCCTGAGCCAAGAGCAGATCGCTGAGTACCAGGGCGTGTTCGCCCTCATGGACAAGGAGGGTCGTGGTACTGTTGACTTCGATGTCCTGAAGACCGCCATGATGGCCTTGAGTACGTTTCCTTTTACTGGTTTCACACCACATCGACTTCTCTTGAAACGAGACTCAAGCGAGAGGGGAACAGGGATGCACCCCAAGGACAGTGAGATCCGCAACATGATCAAGGAGGCCGACGTCTCAAAGACCGGAACGATCGACTTGACCGAGTTCGTTGGAGTTCTGACCAGGTAAATCCCCCCCCCCCACAAGTCCCTCTTCCAGTCGATGCTTCTACTCGGGCGAGGTGAACGTTCATCTCACCTCGTTTGGTGCTAAAGGAAACTGGGTAAGATGGATAACGAAGACGCCATCCTCAAGGCCTTCAACACATTCGATCTCAACGACACGGGAGTGCTCAATGTTGAGGATCTCCGCACTGCGCTCACCACTCTCGGCGACAAGCTCACTGACAAGGAGGTACAGCTTCCAAACTGCACCTCTCGCAGCTGCGAACTGCACCTATGGCCAAAGCTTTGGTCATCCACTCCTTTAACTTCTCTTTTACTTGAATAACAGCTGAGGGAGATGTTCGCTTCTGGCGCCGACTCCTCGGGCAACTTCGAGTACGAGAAGTTCGTCCGGGTCATGGTCGGCAAGAGCAGCAACTGAGCTGTGTACAATATCAACATACCTCTCGTCCACAACAGAGCCGTCCACCACACGCCCAGACCGTGGACCCAACTGTGAGCAAGGAAATGAGAAGTGGGAAAATAAAAAGAAAACGTTTCCCGCCATGTGGCGCCCGAGAGCAAACGCAGGCAAAGCGCGTCGTGTAGAAGATGAGGCCCAGCCGTGAAGTTCATTTGTATCAGCGCACTCGAGGCGGCGACAGCGCAGCATGGCCGAAATCAAGAAGAAGATAATCGTAGAAGATTGGACGTTCGTCGTGCGCGTCAAGGTCAATCCTGGCGGCAAGCGCGATGTCAACATCGAAGTACGTCACGCATCGACTGCCCCACTGTCGCTACACGAGGAAGTCAAGAGTGCACACAGTAGCAAGGTACCTTTTACTCGCTCGAACATCCTGAGCTTTGAAGATGCCAACCCGTAAGGCGTAGATCTCCGTGCGAGTAGCCGCGAAGCCCACAGTCGACTCCTTCGGACCGACGCCTGAGCAGCGGCACAAAAGGTTTGAACACGTTCCATACGCGCTCTCGGACATGGCGACGCTACAACTTCCGACGTGCTACATCAGGAAGTACGACTCCTGCTGGGAGCAAGAAGGCGAAACGCAGAGCGATGGAGACGAGGAGCTCGAGTTCCTGTACAGCCGCCAGAAGGTGGCGAGAACCGCAGCATCAACCCAGCAACACGTCGATGGAAAGGTGCGAAGTGACTACGCAGCTGTCCCTTTGAGTGCAGCCCTCGCTGACGGAAGCCATCAGCCCCAGAGTTCGATTTCGGAACTCCCAACAGAGATCCTTATGCAAATCCTGCACTTCCTACCCCCGCTGGATATCATTAAAAGGTACACGCACGGCGAGTTCGCATCGAAGCTTTGTAACCGAGCGCCAGCTGACCGTCAGGTCTTCTATGCAGTGTACAAGCGGTGTCGCGTGCATGGCAGAGCATCAGCTGCGACGAAAGCTTCTGGCATTTAGTCTATGGGCGGCACGTAGGCAACCCCGACTTCCGCCGTACGTAGGCTCCTTCATACTCTTGTGCTCTCGGCGTCTGTTTGACTTGACTGCGACCATAGCCAAGCGCGGTTGGAAGACCGCATGCAGGTCTGCCCTCGACGCCTTGCAGCTCCACCAGCACATGTGCCGAGAAGCTCAGGTCAGAAAACGGGAGTCATTTCAATGGCGACACTTCTCTTGGCTCTGCAAGAAGGGGCACAGCAAGCTCGTAGAGCAGATGCTTCGTCCGCGTGACGGTACGTTCGAATCATTGCTCGCTCTTGCTCTTCCGCTAATCGGCTGTTCGCTGTTGGGCAGTGTTCCTGAACGTCAATACGCAAGACAAGGAATCAGAATGCACTGCTCTGATGGTGGCCGCCATGAAAGGCCACGGCGATATCGTGGCAATGCTTTGCGCGCAAGGCGCGGCCCTCGGTAAGCTCTTTCTCCATGGAGCTTTCTAGTTCATTGCACCTTCTAATTTGACCTATAAACGCCCAGATCTGACCGACAGACACGGCATTACGGCTCTCATGTACGCCGCTCGCGAAGGTCACTTGGCTCCGCTCCAGACCCTGCTTGCTGCCGGCGCGGACTGTAACGCCAAAACGAACAACGGAAGCACTTGTCTCATGATCGCCGCCAAGGTACACCTAAAACGCATGCGTGGTCGCACCACCAGGTGACTCACCCTTCACGCACGTGGGCCTCCAGGAGGGATACCACCAGATTGTGTCGTGTCTTCTGCACCATGGAGCTCGAGACGAGTGCAACCAAAACGGAAGCACGGCGCTCACCTTCGCAGCCGAGAAGGCGCGGAGTGAGGCGGTTGAGGTCCTCCTCCAGCACAACGCCAACGTGAATGCCAAGACCAGCAAGAGAGGCATCACTCCCCTCATCTTCTCGGTCAAGGCTCGCGACCTCGTGACGGCCCGGATGCTTCTGGAACACGGAGCAAATGTGAACGCCCAGACGTCGCGGACAAAGTACACCGCTCTGATTGCTGCCGTGCGCAACAAGGACGAGGTACAACCAATCCGATTGTTCTTTTGCCCCCTCGCTCGCTCATCGTCGTCTGCTCGGCCAGAACATGATCAAGCTCCTCCTCGAGTTCAACGCGGACCCCTGCTTGACCTGCCACATGGTATGGATCCTTCTTTGCTCCTTCATGTCGTCTCGTGGCTTACGTCTCCCGAGTAGGGACGGAGCGCTTTCGATTACGCAGACGAGGAGGGCATCGACTATCTGCGTACTCCCCCCACGCCGGCGCAAGCCAACTGAAGAGGGAGGTTACACCTTGTTCAGCTTCGAGACCAAAACCACAGTGGTACTACGATTCATTCAATACAGTCGCTTCTTCCCCGCCCGCTTTCGCAGAGCTCTGCGCCTTTCCGTCATCGCCGCCGTATCGCTTTCGCCAGACTCTCTCGATGCGCTCGGTTTGCTCCTTGCCAAGCGACGCTACTCCCTGCAGCTGCTCTCCCAGGGCGGCCCAGTTCTTGGCCAGGTATTCGAGCGTGTGCTTGGCCAGGTCCGGCGCTTGCACCTGCTCGGAGAGGAGATGCAGATTGACCACGTTCTCCGCGTCCACGTAGCCGATGATCTTCCGTTCGCACAGGTACTTGAGTCGCTCGAGCTGATACTGATCCGCTATCTGCAACAGGTCGACGAGGCCCTCCGCTTGCATGAAGACTTGGCCTGTGGGTGACCCCACGTAAAAGTACGTCGTTAGTCAAATCTTCTCCTCTCCACTTCCTTGCCGGTTGCTTTCACCAGGAGGATCGAGAGCTTACCCGTATACAAGAACTCGAGTAGCGCGTAGAAGGTGGCGTGTTCGATGCTGTCTATCACCACCACCCCACTAAACGCCTCTCGCATTCCTGTTGTGGTCTGACGTTAGATGGAGATGGAGCGACTACATGAAGCGGCCATGCCTCGAAGAGGAGGAGGAGGAGGAGGAGAATGAGGAAGAGAGCAGGAGTGCGCGGGTACCCGAGCGAAGCAGCGCTTGCATTGGTGCGCATCGGGCGGAGATGATGTTCTTGTGGGCTCGGATCTTCTTGTCGCCCTCGTTCGGGAAGACGAAGGTGATGTCGCTGAGCGATGGATCGTCGAGCAGGTGCTTGAAGTCGTCGACGAGCGTATTCGGCGCTCCTCCGTGGCCATCGACTGCTCTCCTCCCCCGACGTCAACATCACCATCACCATCAAGGCCAGAACTGCTTCAGCTTACGACGTAGGCGAGAGACAGGTACGCACCCAGATTGTAGACGAAGAGGTCGTTGAAGCAGAAGTGGAAGATGTTGCATCCGGCAAACGAGTACAGGTGGTCGCCGTAGGCCACCAACGAATGGTGCGCCCGCTCGCTGATGCCCTCCGACGTCGTCATGCGCTGCCATCGACCGCTCTCTGCACGCCGAAGTCGTTCTGTGAAGGTAAGCCTCTTCTTCTTCTTCTTCTTCTTCTTCTTCTTCTTCAACTTCTTCTTGAGGTAACCAGACTGGCTTGAACGGAGGTGGGTGTGGACAAGACGAACCAAAGTGGAAGACGAGGAGGTCCTTGAAGGAGAAGACGTTATCGCGGCCGGCGAAGATCCACATCCCGCCACGCCACACGCACGCCCCGTGGCCCCATCGCGGCCGCGGACCCGACCCCTCCGACTGCACAAGCGACCACGTCTCCGTGCCTACGTACAGCATCAGGTAAGTCTCAACACCATCATCTTCTTCTTCTTCATCTTCATCTTCATCATCACCATCATCATCAGGTGCGTGCGTACTGAATCGATATTCGACGATCTCGTTGAAGGACTTCTTGCCGCCGAAGACGTACATGGAGCCCCCGTGAACGACCGCCGTGTGATGATATCTGTTTCCACACAGCGCACGCGCGTAAGTCGCAAACGTTTGGCTCGAGCCGCGTCGCGTCGCGTCGCGTCGAGTCGAGGGCGATGAAGGCGCAAACGAAAGAACGAACGAAAGTGGAGGTAAGGCACCGGTCTTTGGGGATGATGCCCTTGGTCTTGACCTTGCGCCACTGACGGTTGAGAAAGTTGAACTCGTACAGGTCGTTGCACTCGAACCCGTCCTACACGTGTACGTACACCATGGATGATGGTCAGCTGATGTCAGAGCTCTCTTCATGTGGTACATCGCCTCTCATTGTAGAGCTTCATATGAACTGGGGGGAGAGGGGGCAGGGCCGCACCTTGTCGTAGCCGCCGAACACGTACATGAAGTAGCGATGCACGACGGCCGAGTGGCCGTACCGAGGCGACGGCGCCCGATTGGCAGGCGATACAACCGACCACTGGCCACTATCTGCAAACCAGCAGCAACAGCAACGACGACGAGGACGAGGACGAGGACAACAGCAATGGAGGTGCTGAGTTGATGAGCCCAAAGGTGGATGGCTGGAGGTGAGGGTGCGTGTACTGAGGTCGAAGCGGTGGAGGTCGTTGTAGTAGCCGTTGGAGGTGCCGCCGAAGACGTACATGCAGCCCTCGTACATCACCGCGCTGTGGAAGTGCCGCCCAGGCGGGCCGCCCTCCGCTTCGATTCGTCCCCACTTCTTGCTCTCTGCCGCACGACCCCCCAGCGACGCGACACACGCCGCCACACCGCACACCGCACGACACACAACACATGTGAGCTGAGAAGACGAGTGAGAAAGAGAAGAGAGAGAGTACCAAAGTTGTAGTGCCAGAGGTCGCGAAGGAAGGTGCCGTGAGGGTCCGAGCCGCCCCATACGAGCAGCACCCCGCCGCCACGCTCCTCCACCACCGCCGTGTGGCCGTACCGCTCTCCTGGCCACTCGCCCTCCTCCTCGCCCTCGTTCTGCCGCCGCTTCAGCTCCTCGAACCCGTCTGTGCATTTATTATTATTATTATTATTTCTTTTACTTATTATTTATTATTTATTATTTTATAATAATTGAAATGGCGAGCGGGTGGAGCGGTACCTTTCTTCTTTGATTTGTTGCTGTGGGGCGAAGTCTTCTTGGCCTTGAGGTCCAGGCTGGTGCCGCCCACCTTCTGCTGTGACCGACGAAGCCCGGCCACAGTCAAAAAGGGCGCAAAATCGAGGCTGGTCTCCACCCACAGATCCTCCTCGTCGCTTTGTAACTCCTCCTGCTCCTGTTCCTCCTGTTCGTCTCCTTCCTTGCTCGCCTCCTCGCTCCTTCGTCCCCCTCTTCCCTCCATCTCGAGATCGAGATCGTGTCGAGCTTTCCAATTTCTTTTCCCTTTTCTCCTCGCAACATTCAAGAAAAGAGGAAATAACAAATTAATTGGAGCTCGAGAGCAACCACTACACGAAGCGAACGACGAGAACTGAACGATTTGATTGATTGTACGCCTTAGCAAGGGTGAGGTGAAAGATGTGGGGCTGGTTGGTGTACTTGTTGGAGCTGGTGGCCTTCCCCTTCTTCGTCCATCGGGTGGTGCTGCCGCAACTGAAGCCCAGGGCCGCGGCGACATCAACAACGCCCTTGGCGGCGCTCATCCAGCCGCCCCTCGCTTACCTCCTTCTGCCTGCCGTGGCGCTCTTCCTTCTTTCGCCCCTCTTCCTTATCGATGAGGCCCACACCTACAACAATTTCTTCACGTACTTCCTCGTGTTCGAGCAATTCATCCTCGTTTTGCACACCTTCGAGCTGCTCTTCATCGATGCCGATCTGCAAAAGGACTACATCTCCTCCTTCCTTCGCTTCGCGGCCTACCTCTACATCCCGGCCAAGATCACCAAGATGTCGAAGAATCTGGGCGCCGACTCGCTCGCTTCCACATCTTCGGAGGCGCTACACGATCCCTCGAGCGAGGAGGCGCGCAAGGCCAAGAGGAGGCAGCACATCGCGCAGGAGATCCTGTCTACCGAGAAGGCCTACGTGGGCTACCTCAAGACCTTCGACAAGTGGTTCATGAAGCGTCTCTCCATGCGCGACACGCCGCTTCTCTCCAAGGTTCTTCCTTCTACTCCACCTTTGCTGCTTCTTCTACTTCTTCTTCTTCTTCTTGGCCCTCAATTCCTCCCTCCACGCTACATACAACCAGGATGAGGTCAGGACCATCTTCTCCAACCTGGAGACCATCATCGGGTAGCGCACCACGACACGACACGACACGACACGACACGACACGACACGACACGACACGACACGACACGACACGACACGACACGACACGACACGACACGACACGACACGACACGACACGACACGACACGACACAACACAAGCTCTAACGCGCACGCGCACAGAGTGAACGAGAGGCTGCTCGAGGAGCTGGAGGGCAGAATCAACAACTGGTCGCCCGAGCAGAAGATCGGCGACGTGTTCCTCACCTTTGTGCCGTTCCTCAAGACCTACACCATCTACAGCAGCAACTACTCGAGCGGTACCAGCTCCACTCCTTCGTCGCTTCACCACAACACCCGCTCGTTGTTGTTGTATTGTTGTCGACCCGTTTCTCATGTTCGTGTGTGCGCGGTTGGTTCGCGGCGACTACAGCGCTGCAAACGTACCTGCGCTGCATGAAGGAGAACAAGGGCTTTGCCCAGTTCATCAAGGACACCGCCAAGTACCCCGAGTGCTCCTTCCACGACGCCAGCGACTACCTCAGTGCGCACCACCGCCTCCACCTTCCCTTTCCCACCCACGTAATCCCCTAACCTTCGCGATGACGTGCGTGGGCGTGTGGTGGTGTGTCGTGTGCGTGCGTGTGCCACCACCCAACAGTCATGCCCATCCAGAGAGTGCCGCGCTACATTCTTCTGTTGAGGGTACTGTGCTCGGCTCATTCGCTCTGTTGCTCTTTGGCGCCAAAGGCACCGGAGCTCACCTCGGCTCGTTATGAACTGCGCGCGCGCAGGATCTGCTGAAGAACACTGACGAAAGCCACGTGGACTACGACGATCTCTCCAAGGCCTTGAAGATGACCCAAGAAGTCGCCGACTACCTCAACGAGCGGTACTTTACTTTACCTTACCTTTCACGCACACGCACACGCACACGGCACGACACACGACACACGCCTGACGTCTTGTGTCACACCACAGTCTCAAGGTCGCCGAGAACATGCAGAAGGTGGCCGACATCCAGCGCAGCTTTGGCCGCGACGCTCCGGTCCTGGTGGCGCCCAGCCGGCGCTTCGTCAACGAGGCCAAGGGTACGGCAGAGCTTCGAAGCGCCGTGGCTGACCATTCGCAATTCGAATGCACGCGCGCGCACGAATGACCCCCTCCCCCCTCCCCCCACCTACAGTCAAGTACCTGCACAAGAACCAGGTGCAGGACGTGCAGCTGTTCCTCCTGAACGAGACGCTCGTTTGCGGCAAGCCCAAGACCAAGAAGGAGCACAAGTACAAGTTCCTCTTCCAGGTACGACGACTACCACTCTCTCTCTCTCTCTCTCCCGCATGTGTCCTAATTCTTCCACCTCGTCGTCGTCTCGCTCGTTCGTTGCAGATCGATCTGCTCTCCATCGAATCCGTGGACGACACCAGTGGCCAGCGCGGTACGCGCACCTCCCCAAAGCCCTCCCCGCGGCGCATTTATTCAACCCATCTCTCTAGTCGACCTGCCGCACGGGTTCCGGGTGCTGACCAAGGCCAAGGACTCGCACTACTTCGGCGCCGCCACCAGGAACGATCAGGTGCGCCCCCCCCCCCCTTGACCCTCTTCTCCTTCGCTTTCGTTGTTTGGCCTTGGCGGAGAAAGGTGGCGGTCGACCTAAAATTATTATTATTGATTTTGGTACTTTTACGACCCATAATTTTTGGAGGGGAGCTGCCGGGTACAAATGGCGGAGGCGGGGGCGGTGGAAAGCATACGTACCTTGCTGGAAGGGTCTGCGATCAAGCAGGCGGACCTTTTAGGCACTACCCCCTTCCATTGCACCCAGGTTGTGCGTGGTAGTGTCTATTGCTGCCCCACGGGGTAAGCAGACAGCATAATTTATGTTCGTGTGGGTGGTGCGCTCGTCGCCTGCCCACGCCTCCTCCAATCCAAAGACTCAAAAAATTCCATATATTATTTTGTTTTCTGCGTTACATAATAATAATAAAATATAATACAATGAATTAATTTTGTTAATTAATGTTTGGTGCTGCGGCCTCAGATATGGTGGATCCAAGCGGTGCTCGACCAGAAGAACAACACTCAGAAAGTGCTGGCCCGTCCTGGTAATGAACACCCACACCACATGACGCCCCTGTACTGGTCTTAACCGCACGACACGCACGACACACGACACACAGACCGTCGCAGTCTGCGCCAGCCGGAGCTGGAGCGGAGCGTGCGCGTGAAGAATCCGCTCTCGATCCGTCGCCACCGGAAGGAGACCGTGGCCGGCTTGACCGTCGAGGTGGGCGTCGAGGAGGAGCCGCTCGACCTCGCCTCCATCCAGCGCAAGACCGCCGACCTCCTCGCGCGCGGCGACCTCAAGGGCCTCGTCTACTACGTGGCCAGCATTCTTAAGGTCATCCTTAAGAGCGACGATGACAAGGACGGCTCCGTGTTCATCTTCCCGCGCGAGCTGGCCATCAAGCGCGGCATCCGCGGCGCCACCAAGCTCGCGCTGGCCCTGGTCGTGCGGCTGGTCTACGTCGTGGTGGGCCTCACCCTGTCGTGGGCCGTGTACTACCTGCCGTGGCTCGCCAACGCCCGCTTCCTGCTGGTCCACGGCGCCGTCCACTTCCTGGCCTTCTCGGCCCTGCTCGACTTCGTCATGGCCGGCTTCGGCTGGGCCATCGTGCGCGAGGCCGAGGCCCAGACCGGAGGCGTCAGCGACCCGTCGTCGGTGTACTACCACATCGCCGAGGCTTTCTACGACCCCTACTTCTCCGCGTCGCTCGGCGATTTCTGGGGCCGCCGCTACAACACGGGCCTCCACGACACCCTCTCGGTTCTCATCCGGTCGGTTGTACCCTCGTCGTCGTCATCGTCGTCGTCGTCATCGCCGGCGACCAAGGAGACGGAGGCGGTGCGACGCGCGCTCACCGGCCTGCCGCTGTACCTGGCGGTGGTGGGCCTGCTCAACTTCGTGATCTACTTCGTGGTCGAGCGGCAGCTGGTCTTCTCCGTGCTCCTGTTCTTCTCCGTCCACGCGTGCCTCGTCCTCCTCCAGGCCCTCGTCGCCGAAGCCGACGCCGACGCGACCTTGTCGTCCTCTGCCTCGCCGGCGTCCAGCCTGCTGCTCTTCGTGGGCCAGAAGCTCCAGAAGGCGCGCGATGTGGTGCTGCCTGCGGCCAATGTGCGCAAGTGGGCCGGCGCGGGCCTGTTCTGGCTGGCGCTCTACCTCACGCTCCCGCTCTACTTTGCCGACGACCACGACCAGCACGACCACCCCGGCGCCTCATCTTCCGGACCCACCTTCTTCTTCAACATCTGGGTCGCCGCCACCCCCACCCCCACCCCCGTTGTTGCCTCTTCTTCTTGGTGGTGAAGGCATAACATTGTTGAACTAAAAGAAATAAATAATTGGAATAAATAATAAATAATTATTATGATGACTGTACAGATACCCCAAGGCACGAGGTGTTGTGGTCCCCGGTGCTGGGTGGTGGTGGGTGCTCAGTGCTCGGCGTCTCGAGCAAAGTACTGCTTGAAGGCCTCTTCGTCGGGGCAGTACTTCTTGAGGTGCTTGTAGGTCACGATCAGCAGGTTGGGAAAGCGCGACGTGAAGTAGCCCAAGAAGGGACCTGGCCAGCGCGAGAATGGAGTTCAGCACCAGGTCTCGTAAACTTGCGGTATCGCCCCAGGTCATCTGCAATACCAACAACCACCGACGCCGATAAGTAGAAAG
>CDFJ01218864.1:7935-18517 GCA_000826505.1 Acanthamoeba pearcei
CATCCTCACCACCTTCAGACTCACCAACAGCAAGCCAGTCTCCACACCAATGCTGCCAAACCTGCAGCTGCCAGTCAACACCAAGCAACACAACACCTTCAAATACCACAGCACCATCAGCATGCTGTTGTATCTGGCTCACACCTCATTACCAGACATTCTCTTCCCCATCATGTACCTCAGCCACTTCACCAACAACTTCAGCCCCAAACATGTTGTCGCCATCAAGTGCATCATGTGCTACCTCACTGGCACAGCAAACCTGGCAATCTGCTACTTGCACAACCTCTACAACAACAAGGACATCACAACCCATGTACCTATTGGGTACTGCAACGCCAACTGGGGCAACATTGAAGTTGACCACTGATTGGTCTCCAGCATTGTCTTCATCTTCTGTGGAGGCACCATCTCATGGAGTGTCAAGATGCAGAAATGTGTTGCGCTCTCCTCCACTGAAGCTGAGCTCAACGCCATCTCCAAGGCAATGCACCAGGCACTCTACATGCACAAGCATCTGCCAGCCCTCAGAGTTGACACCCAACAGCCACTCTCCCTCTTCAACAACAACCAGAGTGCACTGGCCATCATCAACATCTCATCCAGCACCTACCACAGCTGCATGAAACATTACAACATCAAACTCATGCACCTGCATGACACAACCAGTTGAGGTCAAGTCCACTATGGCTACTGCCCAACTGATGACATGCCCACCAATGTTCTCACCAAGGCACTCAGCTGTGTCAAACTCATTCACCACCACCAACACATGGGACTGATTGAGCAACCCACTGCATGAGGGGCGTGTTCAGACTTGAACCAGTGACGTCCTGTCAAATCTGTCCAGTCAGTCAAGTCGTTCTTGTTGAACAACACACTGCAAAAATAGAAGGGCCAAGAAAACAGAGAAAATAGGCCTTGTGAATTGTTGATTGTCTTTTGTTTTACCTGGACTGCAGACCAGTGCAGAAACATGCTGAACTTAATTTTGACTATCCACCAGGCGCAGTAACTGGAGGAAATGCTCTCTTTGTATTTGTTCAAGATTGTTGAGTATCTATGTAACATAGAATCTTGACTCTCTTCACTCTTCCATCCTGTTGCCCTCCTTGTCCTCATCTTCATTGTCCTTGTCTTCACTGTTGCTGTGCTCATGGTCCTCATCTTCACCGTCACTGCGCTCATGGTCCTTATGATTAGCAAAACTACTGATCACCCACAATAAAGCATGGGTGTACTTGTTGTGGCTGGTGACGCCCTCATCACTGCTTGAGATCATGTAGTTGTTGCTGCTGCCCTTCTTGCTGGCATCATCTTTGCTGCTGCTGCTCCACTCATCATCGTCATCATTGCTGCTGCTGCTGCTGCTCTGCTTGTCATTGTTGTTGTTGCTGCTGCTGCTGCTGCTCTGCTTGTTGTTGTTGTTGTTGCTGCTGCTGCTGCTGCTGCTCCACTCATCATCATTGTTGTTGTTGTCACTGCTGCCCTGCTTGTCATCACTGCTGCTGCTCTCATAGTCCTCCTTGACGCCACTCCATGGGTCCATAGGCCAGTGGTCCTCTATCTTCCAAGTCATTTGATGGTTGAAGATGTGCAGCTTTCTATGTGTGTGGTCAATGGGCAAGCTGACACAACGAGCCACGCTCCACTCATTCCACCCAAGAGGCATGTAGTACCACGCCTTGCTCATCTTGAACTGAAGCCACAAGGAGGAAAGTGCTTTGCTCTCTCCTAACACCACCTCAAGCCAAGGAGGGTCAGACGTGGTGAAGGTGATTATGTGCGTTATACTGGCCACCATGAGGTTCATGTGGTCATTGCACTGCAGCAGCCGTTTTCTCATATTGTCATCCATGATCACAAAGTTGTCCTGAGTCATGAAGAGAATGGACATGTTGTGTAAATAACAACTCAACAAGCACCACACACCACATACCATCGCCCGTGCTGGAGGTACTTGTAAGACAATGGAGTTGCCTGGCTGCAAGTAATGTCCATAGAAATGGAAGCCAGTGTGCTAGCACACCAAGCTGATGTTCAGCTTCACTTTTGCTGTTGATCCTGTTGTTGTTGTTGCACCACTGTTCACCTGCCATTCACCTCTTTTCTGTCACATCCCTGTACAGCCTGACCATCTCCCCCTTCCACCATTGAATCTTTGACGTCAGCATCATGAGGGTCGAGTCAGCAAAGTGCTGGCCTTGAAGGGTGTGTATGATATTGATGTGCACTTCCCAGCACTCCTGCTCCTCGTCCAGGATGAGTCCCATCAAGCAGACCTCAATCACCTGCATGAGGCTCTCCAGTTCGCCACTGGTGAGTGCCACAATACTCTGTGGTGTCAAGGTTAGTTATATATACAGAGAGAGAGGGATTAAAGACACATCCCATCTTGCCCTTCCTCTTTGCAAAGTTGAAATGCATGGCGAAGCCACTCTTGCTGGGGAACATGTTGTAATTCTTGATCCTCTTGTTGAGCTCCTTGCTGATGTTGTGCTTTGAGCAGGTGTACTGTAAGTGTCTCTGTCCAGGTGCATGAGTTAGGGGGAAAAAATCACACGCCACCCCATGAAGGGAAGGCTGTACCTTGAACAGGCCCAAGAGGTGGAGATGAAGGAAGCAGATACTGAAGCAAAGGAAGAAGGAGTGTTGCATCCACTGAAGCCCCCAGAGGGGACTTGTCGCCTTCACACTCCATCTGTTGTATTTGATGTTGTTGCACGCTTGGCCCTTCTCTCCATGCTGGCCTGAGTCTGCCTTCTTGAGGGCCTCTTGGTGCAGCACATGCCACCCCTCAGGGTTCCATTTACCCAGCCTGGGTATTGTGGTGCCCATCTTGGCAATGGTGTGAGGCCAGTCAGTACACTTGAAGAGTGCACTGGGCTTCTGGCAGTAGTGACACCCTGCCCAGCCACACCCAGCGAGGCCTGCACTACACAATCAGTCATGGTGATTGAGGATGCACCAGTTTGTACCTCTTGTGAAGCACATTGATGGGACTGATGAAGTATAATGGCTTCTTGAGGCCTGTCTTCATCTCCATGACCTCACTCATGTGCTCCTGCAAAGGCTTGTAGTAATGCTGCAAGCCACCCTCTCACACATGTGTAGTTAGTGTTATCTTGACATGTGTGTGCAAAAGGGAGGCAAGTTTACCCAACCAACCTGTTGCAACACCCAGGGAGTTGGAGCAACGTCCTTGTCATTGAATGGAGGTGATTGTAAGACTGAGATGATGTCCTGCATTGCTTCATCTGTCAGGCAATTGTGGCGCTGTTGCAGCGCCCACAATGCCTTGTTCTTCTTGTTCAGCAAGCGCCAAACCTTGGTCTTGCGCTTGTGCACCCTTTTCTGTATGATAAATGATCATTATTAGGCGCTGCCCCGTTGGGGAGTGCTCTTCATGATAAACAAAGGAAAGCACCAAGTTGTACCTTAACAATGAATGGGTACTTGTTTACCTCTTCCTCGCTTGTGCTTGGCACATCACCACTGTCCACATACTGGTTGAAGTTGTTGTTGTTCTGTTGAGTTTCCATTTGTAATCCACCTGTTATAATCTCCTGAATATTGCTCTGCTCACCACTTTCCTCACCCTCTTCTCATTCACCACCTTCTTCCTCATCATCATTGTCATTGTTGTCCTCCTCCTCTTCTTCTTTCTCCAGCTCCTCTTCCTTGAATTCTTCATGATTACTTGGCTTGCTTCCAAAGTCGTCCAGGTGATTTCTAAAACCACCCCAGTTGTCTACAAAAAGCTCCTTGCACTCTTCTTGTTCTCACTCTTCTTGCTTGTGCTGTTCAGGCTCCTCTTGTTCTTCTCACTTGCGCTCTTCTTGTTCTTCTCACTTGTGCTCTTCTTGTTCTTCTCACTTGTGCTCTTCTCCTTTGCACTCTTCTTGATGTTTCCTCTTATGACCTTGTGTTGCATTGTTGCCTTCCCCTGGAAATAGTTAGTAAATCTTCAAAATGAAAATGCAAAGAAAAAGGGAGTGAGTGTATGAAGAAGCCACGCTTCATGTTTTTTGGTGGAGAAATGTCTCTTCTTGTTGTTAGACTCCTTCCCACCACATGGGCACTTTTTCAATGTTGCACAAGAGTGTCTCATTCCTGTCCCCCCCCCAGTGATAAACACTCTTTATTTACTCATCACTGTCCTGTATCCATGGGCGACCCTCAACAAGATATTGGAGGGAGGAGAGATAATCCTCTCTCCATCCTGGGGGGGTCGCACTGGGGTAGCACAGGCAGTTGACCAGTGTGGGCCAACATGAGGGGCAGATGATCTCCATTGCCCCAGCCACTGGCATCTTTTTTCTCCTGCACAAAAACGTGAGGAAAAAGGGGCTTGAAGGACAAGAAAGTGAGAAAATGAGATATGTACCTTGTGTTGAGGTATGACATGACTTTCTCCCACACATGAAGATGGCACCAGCACCAGTGTAGGCTGCACCTGGCAAATAGGATCTTCCCATTCTCATCACACGTGATCTGCATCTGCAATGTGTCTGAAGAAACCCACCTGATGAGGCATTTCAGGCCACCATCCAGGGAGTAAACATCAACACTCTGGTCCAAGAGGCCCCAGAGCTCAAGCCGCTCTGAGTTGGAGGGCATCTTGTGGACCATGCAGTTGAGGCAATCCTGGTCCTCCTAAGGTGAGTCACCATGTTAGTGTTGGTTAGTTTCAGCAGACAATGAGCAAAGAGGTGTACCAATTGCTTGAGCCACGCCTCAAGTTCCTCATCTTCATCCTCTGTCTCCCCCTCTTGTTCATCAGCAACCAGCGTCTCACTTGCAAGCACCACACTTCACTCCTTCTCCTGGTGATGAGGAGGAGAGGACATAGAAGCTGGGGAAGGAGAGCAGAGAGCTGAGACCTCTTTGCTGCACAGCGCTGGTCCACACGGATGTGCTTGGCCCACCTGCATGCACATTTACATGTTAGTGCATTGTTGTACATATTGATCTGAAGAGGATATGTACATGGTGTAATGGTACACCTTGAAGATTTTGAAGAGCTCCTCCTCCTGGGTTGATAGGCCAATGTAGTTGATAAACACACAGAAGAGCCAGTGGTAAAGGACATCAATGCTGTGGTGCTTGTCATCAGAGTAGATGTGCATCAGGAAGTTGTGTGCCTCACCATTGGAGTACCGCCACTTGTGGTAGTAGTTTTCAGTTGCAATTTCGCCAAAGATCATGGCTTTATTGTACTCAATCTGTTGTGCTTGGTCAGGTGAGGTGGTCTGGAGACGGGCGACAAGATCCTCATGGGAGACGCACGCCTTGTACTTGACCTCCTGTGGATTAAAGATTAATGGTGATTTGCATGCAACAGCATGAGAGGAGTGCAATGTACCAGGTGCACATGGCGCTGGGCGATAACATTATGGAAGATTGACTTCCACCTGTTGCCTTGCTTGTATCTCATGAGCGCCAACTCAGCTTGCTGCTGATCACATCTCATTAGAGCAAGAATGTTACAAAAATGGAGATGAGAAGAGGAAATGTACACTGGTGGTCAGTGTCTCATGGCATTGTTTCTTGGCACCTTTCAAGCCACGCCTCATTCTCTTGTTGATGTTGTAGTGAGCCGCCATCAGGCATCTGGAAAATCAAAAGTTAAATTAATGTGCAATTGAGGAAGAGGTGCGTATGTACACTTTGCTTGGTTGCAGCAATCTGAAGGTCTAATGCATTAGCAGTAATTACTGCTAAGATTGTAATTTGAAAGGGTACATACATGTTGTTCCTCTGGGGCTGCAAATGGCGTCCTCGCTGCTCCATCTTGTTGTAATTGATTATTAATCAATCAAAATCAAAGGGGTACCCTGTACCTGAAGGTGCTGCCCTGTTGGGGAGCACTCATGCTGAAATGAATGGTTTGCTGCAGAACTGGTTTTGTTGTGGGCATGCATCTGGGAAAAAACCAGACTCATAGTTCAGTGGAAGGCTACTGTCACCAAGCTTTTCCTTTTCCAAGTGTGCTTCACAATGGGGAGAATCAGCTGTGGAAAACAAATGATCATCAGGTACTACCACATCACAATTTGTTTACTCATTTTGAAGATGCGCTCCTCATGATGACTTGGGCAGCCTCATTGAGCACTTCAAGTAGCAGCTCATCCAGCACATCTTCATATGGCAGCTTGTGTGTCCCTGTTCCTTGTATGTTTACTCCATTTCTCTTTTACCCATTTGAAACACTGCTAATCCCCTTAACATGCAGCTAATGGTGGATTGCATTTCTTTGTTGAGTGGTGCAAGCATGCTGATTGACATTTCGCTACCCAGGCGCAGTTCACCAAGATGCTCAAGCTCATCAAGGAGCTCCACAGCCAACTCTGTACAATGGATGAAGTCTCACGCCACCAGACCATAGCCTACTTCACCAACAAGGTCTGCAAGATCTACTTCAACCACATGACATGGGAGAATGGTGAGTGGGGCCGGCTTGAAGGTTTGGCTGAATTAAAGAAGCAGCATGCTGGTGCTTGAATCTCCAAGGACACCATGATGTGGATAGCCAGAAGCCTGACTGCAGTGGTACTCTTCCCTCTTGTTGCTCTTGTTTGGCTCTTCTTTCTTTTGCTCACCAACATACATACTCCAGTTGACTACACTTAGGGGAGCTCTACACAAAAAGCTCACCCAGCTCATCCTGTGCAACTTTGAACAACACTCACCACATCTCTCAATAAGCAAGTACAAAGCTCTACTTGTGCAAGGTACATCCTGGTTCTCTCTCATTTGTCTTTTTGTAGCACTAGCTCATACATAAATCAGATAAAGATCAATGCAAGGAGATCATGCGCAAGGGCATTCACAGCATCAATGAGTACCTGCACAATGACAATGATCAGCCCACCACAGCCACCAAAACCCACTCAGCAAGGGCGTTCAAGTTCTGGTACAATTGGATTTGCAATGGTTGCAAGCCAGGAGCAAATTCACAGGACTCATGCATGTTCAGATCACTCAAAAAGAAGGTACATTCAACCTACAGAGGAGGATGAAGCTCTTACTAACAGTCTCTTTCCCATAGTATGGTGAGAAGAAGAAGCCATCCTCAGAAGATGAGAACAATCTTGATGTTGGCAACACAACCTTAGGTGAAGGCTTGAATGAGATGGTGAACATGGAAGATAAGGATGATGACAGGCGTGGCTTTGATTTTGGCAAGTACAGCTTGGAGCTCTCGCCTGTCTCCAAGGACTCTGTTGAGAAGCGTTCTTCTTTGCTTCATCTTGATGGCAATAAGGACAATGACAGTGACTGTGACAGCAAGGATGATGAAGAGGTCTCATGCAGCAGCAATAACAAAAATGAGGTGTATGTAGATGAAAGCCAGCAGGGTTGCACTACGCAAGTGGTACTGTTTCCCTACCTTACCCATCTGTAACTCATAAATGTAAGCTTATGCATCTCTTCCTCAGGACATCTGGAAGATGATTGATGACATGAGGAACAAAGAGACAAAAAAGAAGGAACATGAGGTGAAGAAGAAGGAGTGGGAGAGGAAGAAGCAAGAATGAGAGGTGAAGAAGAAGGAGAAGGAAGAGGTGAAGAAGCAAGAATGAGAGGTGAAGAAGCAAGAACAAGAGGCGAAGAAGAAGGAGAAGGAAGAGGTGAAGAAGCAAGAATGAGAGGTGAAGAATAAGGAGAAGGAAGAGGTGATGGAGGAGGAGGAGGACGACAAGGAGGAAGGAGGGAAGAAGAGCTATGAGGACAACAATGAGAAGGTACAATGTCCAACAGGTAAGTGCATTGTGAAGTGTTTGAAGAGTACAGATGACTGCAAGAAGAGGAAAGTGAGCAACAAGGATGAGAATGGTAAGCCGCTGGTGAAGAAGAGGAAAGTGATAGTGGTAATGAAACCCAAGTGCACTGTAATGAGGAGTTTTGCAAAGAGGATAGTGCAAGTGAAGGTCATACCCACCCCTCCCATGGAGCAGATATTGACAAGTACGTGATTCCTCTCTTCACTCACCACATGTGAAAACTAACACACACATCACACCAACACAGATACCCAGGTCAGTGGGTGTGCATGTAGCATTAGTCTGCAGGTGTTGGAGCTGGTGAACACCATCCAATTGGTCATTGAGGATACCTCTTCTGCAGCTCTCAAGAGAGTCCCCATCCTCCAAGGAGTACCACAGCCAGACACATCTCCATGATGAACTGGTCAAGCTGCTGGCCACCAAGGGGGGTGAGTGGGGTGGTGATGATGACAATGCTCTCTATGTCCTGTTCTTGGAGGACAGGGTGATGCCTGGCGGTACCACTGTCCACTTCAGCTTTGCCTGAGTGCTGAGCCTCTTTACTCTCCAACCCCTGGTGAACCCCTGGTGAGTTCCAGTGTAAACTCAAGTTTATTCATTCACATGAAAACTTGGGCCATTGACTTGAGTGCCTTCATCCACACGTCTCCTTCTCACCCCTTGCCCATTGTGTCTTATTGAGACTCTTCTGGTGGGCCAGCTTCCTCAATGTTTTATTGTCCTTCCCCTCTGCATATTCTGCATGATCTGCACTGAGCAGCAGATCATTGAACATCTTGGCCCTTCTGTTTTGCCAGTGCAGTCAACCCCAAATTCCCTCCCATTGCTCAAAGACCTGAGCTGTTCAACCAATTAGAATGGACCATAGAACCCTTTAAAAGAACACTGCATTCTTCTGTTTATTCTCACTTCTTTCTCTCTTCTCAAATACATCTCTTTTACCACTACACCACTACACATAATCCTGCTCCAACAAGTCTGGCTTATTCTGGGCCCACATGGTGAGGAGGCCCAGCTGTTCCTTGGTCAGGTGCAACCCTTCAGGAAGATCAGAGTGCAGGACTTTGGAGTTGATCTGCTTTACACTACCACCAGAATGAATTGTGGTGGAGGAGGAGTGGGGCCGCTGTGGGGGAGTGCAGAGGGCAGGCGGTGCCTCCATGGTGTGTGAAAAGAATAAGAGTGGAAAAAATAGATTAAATGAGGGTTACACGTCGGAACGCTCCTAAATTGGGCCCTTGTCTCCCTGCCAATCGCTTCCAGAGGCCAGACAGGCAAAGGGTGAAGGCCTTGGTTGTGCGCTTGCCACTTGTTCTGCTCCACGTTCACTTGCTGCTCGGGTTCGATTGAACGCGTAGGCGATTGATCACCCCGAAACGTCTCAACAGAGTCCTCCTCTCCGGAGAGGTACCCGAGAGAAGCTATCGGCACCATGGCCTACGACAAACCAACCGAAAGGAGAGAAAGACGAGCAACAGAAGCCAGCGGCGTTCAAAGCGGGTTACGGGCCGTAGAAAAGAAAGAGATGTGCTCAAACGAGTTTGTGGAAAGTCCATTTTATTCTTCTTAGGCGGTTTGACATGGGGGGTGGAGTTCGTACCTCGCTTGCTTGCGTAGCCACGGGAGAAGCGTAAGAGCTGCATAAGGGGAAGGTGGGTGAGCAGATGGTCTCTCGCATCGGCAAACGAAGAAAAGATTAAAATAGGGGAAATTCAGGAAATTGGCTTGATACAAGTCGGTTTGTGATCATCGTCGATCATCCGGGAAAAGAATGTGTCATCACTATAACCCCATAACTAGTGAAGAAGTGCGGAAGGTACACTCTACCTTGCAGTCAGACTAGATCCACAGGCCGCCAATCACCTCCGGAAGATTAAAATCTGCGATCAGAGAAAAAGGATCATTAGATCGAGCGGCGTAAGAAGGGACAGAGAATGGAGAAAGTGATTGTGGAGTGTGCTCAGCTGCCAAACTATCAACAAGGTTGTTCTGTCTCGTCATCTAATATAAATTTTTATCTTCCCTGCGCCACTCCAATTGTGTGATGTGGTGTGTCCGTGACTGGGTGTCGAGTTGGTGTGTACCTCTTGAGGGTTGTTGAGCCGTGAAGTGTGTGGTAGATAGATGAAAGAAGAACAAAGGCGCAGCAGAGCTTCAATTTATAGGCCGCTTCGGCCATTGGAGTAGTTCTCCATTTTTTCCACCGGGGCTATTGGCCAACTCCTGGCATTCCAATCATGCCTTTGTTAAGGTGTCGATCGAGATATTCTTTTTCTCTTCTTTTTCAACCTTTCTCGACCAGGCCGAACGATCGCGAGATTAGATTAGCCTTGTTTGAAATCGTCGGCTTGCAGGGCTTGAGGATTTACTGAGTTGGCTGCGGTAGAAGTGAACCAGAGAAGATGGCGGAAAGCTCGGCTAGCGATTGGAGTGAGCACACCACCCCCGAGGGAAAGAAATATTTCTACAATGCCAAGACGGGCGTCTCCACCTGGGAGAAGCCCGCTGAACTCAAGAGCCAAGTAGAGGTACGTCGCTGCTTGCTCGGTGCCGCCTTGAGGTTTTACAGAGCCCCCCTCTCACGTTGCTCGCGCTTACCATGTCCCCTGCGTGCACGTACCCACAGCAAGTGCAAGCGTCCTGCCCATGGACTGAGCACACGTCCGACAACGGACGCAAATACTACTACAACACCACCACGCAGACGTCTTCGTGGGAAATGCCTCCCGAGTTCAAAGGCACGTCTGCCGCTCCTCCTTACTTCGTTGCCACCACAGCACAGTGGTCGACCG
>CDFJ01218913.1:3216-43875 GCA_000826505.1 Acanthamoeba pearcei
ACACACGACACACGACACACGACACACGACACACGACACACGACACACGACACACGACACGATACACGACACGCACTGCCACAACACACAACCACCAATGATCGGTGGGGTGGTGAACCAAACCAATCAGGTTGATTGTTTTTTGAGCACAGGCACGCACCATCGCCCCGTGGCAGAATTGGGCTCATCACTCGGGTAGCTACTGGACAGCCCGAACTGCGAAGACAGGCGGAAGAGCTGGGGGTGGCCTACTACGACGATGACCACCTCAAGAGCTTCAATAAGGACAAGAAACGAATCAAGAAGTGGGGTGCGTCGGTTACCAACTTCATCGCCTCTTCTCGCATGCTTCAGTCAACATGACCGCGGCTCACACTCACCTGCCTGGCGGCACCCTGAAGAACGAGGACATTGCTGCTTCCTGGCGGCGCACGAGGACGTCATCCGCATAATGCCCAGGTTTCTGGGACCCCGAGTGGGCACTTCGCGGCAGACCGTGCCGCTGCAGGTGCTGCGCACCGACGTCCCACTGGCGACAGTGGTCGAGGAGCGTCACCGGACAGCCCGCCTGCGCCTGCGCAAGAGTCCAACACTGCAGCTTGCCGGTACCCGCACCGCTTTACAACTGCGCGTGTCGTGTCGTTGGTCGTGTCGTGCGGTGTTCGACTTGCCCTCACCTGTTGCGGTGGCAACTACAGTGGGCAACGCGGGCATGAGCGCCGAACAGCTCGTCCAGAATGTCGAAGCGTTCGTGGCGGCGCTCAGGGAAGAGCTGCCCTCGTGGGACCGGGTCAGCAGCATCACGCTGCACGCCACCAGGGGACCGGCGTTCACTCTCCACTCGGCCAAGCGTCGGCCTGCCGTCGATCGCGAGGAACAAGACGAGTGACTGTCGACTAACGATGAACGATCGCCACGGGGTGTGCAAGCAAACTGAACGAATGTGAATGTATGGTTGAAGTGTGAAGTGTGGAGTGTGGAGTCGGAGTTGTGTGCAGAACCTGCTTACTTCCTCTCGACGCCGTAGAGCTTGTTGAGGTCCCGGCCGATGAGCATGCGCCTGATCTCGCTGGTGCTGGCGCTGATCTTGTACAGCTTGCGTCCCCCAGGAGACGACCAGTCGGGTAGTCGTTGGTGGTCTGTGGAAAGAGGACACCACAGAGGAGTGGGAGAACTCAGAAGCCAAGTATCCACATGTGGGAGTCCATTGCCAACAGCCCCAGGGCTGTTGGGAGGAAGAAGAAGCCAAGGATGGTGGAGCCAGCCACTGATGATGCCACTAGAGTATCAGCATTAGCAACCATGGTGACCAGGCTTGTCCCTACTCATGTACAACTCCTACTCCTACTTTTCCCTTGGCAACATGCCCTTTTCTGATGTGCCACATGATCTGATCAGATGCAGGACTTTGATGACAACTACAAGTCCCAAAATGAAGAGAGCAACTCACAAGTTGGAATTGACAGGGAGAATTACACCCAGGAAGATGATTTGTATGCTGCTGGATTGTTATGTATGAGCTCACATTGTGTCCTCATCCAGAAGAATGCAGAGATGCTTGTACAGAAGCTTGCTGGCTTCTCTGGCCTTTTTGAGGTCATGTTCAAATTCAAGCTTGACTGGCTCATGCTAGTGGTGGGTGACTCACACAGCCATATCCTCTTCAGCACACACCACCATTGTTGATATGCTCAGTGGTGTTGGGCTCAGCAGTGTTGGGTGGTGTCATGCCCAGTGGTTGTTGTCAGTCTTGCAGCCACAAGAACAGAGGTGGTGGACCCATGTCATACCACCTATCCCTCTGCTGAGTTGGTCTAGCAGACAGCAGTGGTATTGCCAATCCAAAGTTGGCCCATTGTTTCTTCCTCACTTGGGTAGATGGCCACCCAGATGCCTGTGGTGAAGACAAAGCCCTGGACATCCTGGGGATGGCAGCAGTGAGACACCTTTCTGAAAGCAAGCAAGAGCAGTGTCAGTGAGCTGAGCTGCTGAGGAGTGAGGGGTGAGGGGATAAAAAAGAGTGGGAATGGAGTGAGGAGTGTCCAAGGCAGCAGTCTTGTGGAGGTCCAGCAGGTCCTGCCACTCTGAGAGCTAAGTGGAAGTGAAGAGAGGCCAGAGCAGTGCAAAAACAGCTCTGAGCCAACCTATCTGGAGCCATGGGAGGGAGAGTCCAGGGTACACCCACACATTTTAACAGCCATTATAACAACTGAGCTTGTGTGTATCAGGTACTGGCTCTGCCTTCACAGAAAACAATGGTGCAGCTGAGAGAGAAATATTTGTAATAAAGTGCATTATCATCCACAACTCATTCATCACCCAGTGTGAGACTCAGAACTGGCTCAACACTCCAGTTCAGCCCTGGGCCTTCATCAACTGTGTGAACCACTCGGGAATGGTCGGAAGAAAACAAAACGCCGAACACCGTATAGGAGAATAGCGAGAGCGGAAATTTTCTTTTATAGTTCAAATGTCCGAAACACCACTGATGTTATCTTCCTTCTTATTTTCATTCTTTGGCACGAACAACAACTACCCAACAACATAACAGCATGCTGTACCTCCTTCGCGCGACTCTGCTGGTCTGCCTGGTGGTGCTCGTCGCGGTGCCGTCCGCCGTCGTCGGAGTTGTGGTGGAGAGCGACTGGTGCGACGACGTGCAGGCCGTGCACGTCCCCGTCTCCATCTCCAAGGGCTCGCCCATCACCACCGGCAACGGCACCGCCTGGACCGACGCCGGCGCCAGCGTGTGCACCCCCGTCACTTCGATCGACGTCGACTGGCACAGCTACTTCACCTTCAACCCCGACGGTCCCGGCACCGTCAAGGTACCTGCACCTCCCCCACCTCCACCCCTGCGCCACCGCACACACCACCGCACGACACGCACTGATCGGCGATGGCGGTGGTGTCCAGGTTCAATGGGACAACAGGTTCTTCTTCCAGTTTGTGGTCGATCTGCCGCGCAACGTGTGCAACGGCACCTTCTCGAGCCCGGACAAGCGGGCCGTCGGCGGGTGCTACCCGTGCCAGCTCTACACCTCCCGATTCGAGTGCTACTTCGACTGGCTGGGCCACTAAACCCACAATCGTTAACAATAAACCATTGCCCAGCTTCATCCCCATTACCTTCCCTATTCCATGACACACAGCACACACCACACACACACACACACCACAGAAACACACACACACCACAGAAACACACACACATTTCTTGAAAGAGGTCACTTACATTCACATAGAGGTCCTGGTGGTGGGGTGGTGGTGGGGTGGGTGATGGGTCTGGGACTCAGAGGAGATAGGGCTGTTCGGGGCGGCGGGTGGCGGTGTTGATGGCGTCCCAGGCCCAGTGCGGCGAGACCACCTTGATGGTGCCCACGCCGCCGCTGGCCAGCACCGAGGGGTCAACGTCGCGCCGCCACGACACCACGTGCGTGGTCTCCTCCGTCACCAGCTCGCTCACCTCCGCGCCATACGCCACCGCGTACCGCTCCAGCTCGCTCTGCGCTCACATTCGTGCTGACGTCAGCACTTGTCGTGTCGTGTGCGTGTGCGGTGTGTGCGGTGTGTGCGTGTGCGGTGGTACCTTATCGCAGGCGGGGAATTGGTTGCCCTTCTTCTTGTTGTGTCCGTAGAAGTAGAACGAGAAGCCGGTGAAGATGGACGGCAGCTCGGTGACGGCAGCCACCGACGACGTCGACGAGGAGGAAGTCGAGGCAGACGGGCCCGAAGGGATCACAATAACCTTCTTCTTCTTCGTCGCTGTCGTCGTCGTCGTCTCCGGCTCTTCCTGTTCACTCTCATCGTCGGCCGGGCTCACGTCTTCCTCTTCGTCGTCGTCCTCGTCATCGTCGTCGGCCTCGTCTTCGAGGTAGTGCTTGGGCAGGGCATAGTAGAGGCGCTCGCTGAGGCGTCGCTTCTCGCGCCAGCAGTCCGTCACCCACTCGGCCCGCACCACCTTCCCGCCCAGCCGGTCCGCATGCTTCACCGCTGCACCCGCCGCCGCCGCCGCCGTTCACCGCCGTCAGTCGCAGAGAGCAAAAAAGAACGAAGCGAAGAGCAAAGAGCGAAAAGAGCTAACAACGAACCGAGGGAAGAGAGGGCCGCGGCGGTGGGCGTGACGAGCACCAGGTGTGTCGACATCCGTCCGCCGTACGGCACCCACTCCTGCTTGTCCCCCCCCCGTGCGCTCTGTCAGCAATCCGGCGTGTGCGGTGCGTGCGTGCGGGGCAAACCTGAGAAACGGTGCCGCCCATGGCTTCGATCTGCTGGGTGAGCTCCCGCTTGGCGTCTCCGTCGCCGCCGTCACCAAAGACGACGCCCACGCCGCGCAGCAGGCGGCCCGCGCGCCTCTCCTCCCTCTTCCGCCTCTCCTCCTCGCTCTCCTGCTCCCTCTTCGCCCGCTTCTTCCTCGTCACTTGCTTCTGCGCTGCCTCGCCTCGCTTCCTCTTCGTCGTCGTGTCGACGATGATCTCCTCCTTGGCCTTCGCGGCGTTGGCCTTCTCCTGCTCGACGTCCATCTCCTCCGTGTCGCTCCCGCTGCCCTCCCCTTCGGCGGCGGCGGCGGCGACTGTCGCCTTCGTCGCGTCCGGCTTTGGCTTGTTGGGCACTGCGCCGGTCTTGGGCCCAAGAGTCGCGGAGCCGGAGCTGGCCGCCTGCGGCTTGAGGTCCGCCATGTCCATCTCCTCGGTGCCGCTGTCGCTGTCGCTCGGCTCCCTCGTCGGCACGACCGCGGCCTTTTTGGCCTTCGGCTTCTCGGCGACGGCGACGACGTCCATCGCGTCCATTTCCTCCGTGTCGCTCCCGCTGCCGTCCTCCTCCTCCTTTTTCATCGGCTTCGTCGTCATCGGCGCCGCCACCCCCTTCTTGACGACGACGGGCGGCTTGGCGGGCGGCTTCGTGGTGTTGTGCGTCTGCTGATGTGGCTTGGCGCCGGTACCGGCGACGGCGGGCAGCGGCTTGCCCTTGCCCTTGCCCCGGAGCAGGTCCTCCAGCGCGTCGTCGTCCATGTCCTCCGTGTCGCTCCCGCTACCCTGCTCCTCCTCGCCGCGCACCACTGCTGCCGCTGGCTTGGTCGACTTCTTCACCACCGTTTGCTGCTCGTCGTCATCGTCACCGTCACCGTCGTCGTCGTCGCTGATGTCGGCGGCGATCTCGTAGACGACGACGTGGACCTTCTTGGCGAGCAGCTGCCGGGCGACGATGCGCAGTGCCTCCGCGCGCTCGGCGGGGCCGCGACCGCCCGGACGCGTGACGAGCGCCAGCACCACCACGGCCTTGCGCACCTTGGCGATCGCTGCCACCATGCCCATCGCGCTCTCGAACGCTGCCGCCGAGAACGCGCCCGGCGGCGACGACGGCTGGAGCCCCTTGGCCGCCTGGCCCGACTCGTGGGTGACGGCGTTGACGAGCCAGAGCTTGCCAGCCACGCCGTCGTCGTCGTCGTTGTCGTCTTCGTTCTTTTTCGTTTTCTTGGTGAGCTTGGCCATTTGGATTTCGCCGAGCGGCGCCTCTTGCTCGTCATCGTCGCCGCCGGCCGCGTGCTGGGCCCAGGCGTCGCGCGCGGACTGCGCCCAGAGGAGGCCCAGCCGGTCCTCGACGTCGGCCGACAGCGCGCCGGCGTCGTTGACGCAGTGCACGAGCAGCGTGCGCCGATCGGCGGGCGCGGCGGCCGCCTTCGGTGCCGAGACGCTGGCTTTGATCAGCGCCGCGCGGAGGTCGGCCCCGCCGCCCGCGCCCGCCTTCACCACCGTGAGCCCTTCGGGCGTTGCCGCCGGCTTTGTCGGGGGAGCCAGCTTGGGCTTGGACTTGCCCATCCAGTTGGTGATGGTCGCGGTGGTGGTGGCCTTGGGTTTGCCGGCGCTGCTTGAAGTGGTGGTGGCGCCGGCCTTGGGCACGGGCTTGCCGCCGCCTTTGATATCGAGCGTTCCGATGCCGGAGGCCTTTTGGGCCGCCGACTTGGCCTTGGTCATGCTGGTCCCTGTGCGCCAGCGCGGAGCCTTAGCAACGGCTGTGGCCGGGCGGGCGGGCGGGAGGCGTACCTTCGGCCGAGGCCTTGGCGAGGGCGCGTAGGTGGACGACGTCCGTGTGGGTGGAGAAGTCCTTGTCGTCGCGTATCCGCGTGACTCGTGGGAATCGGATCGACAACGTGGTGTGGTGCTTCGAATCTGTGTGGCGCGGCAATTTAGAACACACGCGCGACACACGGCCACACGATTCCACATGCGCGCGCGCGCAGATGTGAGAGAGGGTGCCCTCACCGGTGAAGCCCTGGCCTGCCACCTCCCAGACGGGAGCTTGCTCGGGATCCGTTACAATGAAATCGGGCACGTGGAGTCTGTGATGCGGCAGCTCATTAGGATTCCACCGTAACGCCAATGATAATTCATAGAAATTGCACCCACGGTTGTGCGTACCTGTTGATATCGAGCCAGGAGGGCACCTTGTCGTAGCTCTTGTGAATTTGTTTCATGTGTGGGCGGAGCTGCTTCTGCAGCTGCTTTAGTGCCGCGTCGTCGAACCCGTTGCCTGCCTTGCACACCGTCTGCACGATTTCGGACCGCACACACAGACGACAGACACACGAAACACAACCGGTGAGCAAACGAAGTGAATCCGGGCGGGGGCTCATGTGCGCGTGCGGCTGCGTGCCTTCCATTTCTCTTCGTCGGGGTCGTAGCTGCCCATGAGGAACACGCTCATCATGCCGCCATACGCGCCCGTGCCAAAGTAGGCCCCCAACACCACCAGGTCCGCCGAATCGGCCATGCCCGCCAAGTAATCTGCATCCGTGTCATGTGCGTGTCAGACACCCACGACACACACACGACACACACGGCACACAAAGAGCCAGTGGTCACCTTTCTTGAGCTTGAGCCAGTGACGCTTGTCGGGCTTGTAGACGTCGCCGATGTCTTTGATCATGAGGCCCTCGAGGCCTTCCTTGAGCACGCGGTCCATCATCTCGGTCAGGGCCTCCTCCCCGGTGGTGAGGTCGCTGATCTCCTTGTACTCTGAGAACTCAATGCGGTGCGGGATCGACGTCACGCTCTCCTGTGTGCGTGTGCAGTGGTGCGTGTGCGGTGGTGCGTGTCACGGCTTGGAGTGAGGATCCGATCACTGTGTGTGGCGCGAGGGCTGGGGCGCGTACCTCAAGGATCTGGCGCCGCTTCTTGAGTGGTTCGTTCATGACGACCTTGCCGTCGACGTAGAGAATGTCGAACAGGAACAAGCACACCGTGGCGTCCTGGAAATCGTTCTTCTTGTGGATGGCTGATTGTTGTTGTGATCGTCGTCGTCGCACACATCAGTACCTCTGATTACTCTTTTGTTGTCGAAAGAAAAAGGGGTACGTGGCAGGGGTACCGAGGGAGCCGAAGGGCAGCGGCTTGCTGGTCTTGGTGTCCATCAGCAGAATTTCGCCGTCCAGGATGATCGTCTCGGCCTCCGTCGACTGTGGAGGGAGCAATGAAGAAGACTTCTGGTTAGCTCGCGAGGTTGTGCGGGCGCGGATCGCGGTACCTCGGTGATGTAGTCCCTGACGGCGGCGACCTTCCATTCGAGAATCTTCTTGAGGTTGCGCGAGAAGAACGCGTACTCGTCGCCCTTTTTGTGTATCTGGATGCGCTCGCCGTCGTACTTGATCTCCGCAAACATGCCCCGCGGACACTTCTTCATACAGCCGTCTGTACGTACACCGGTCACACCACCAATTTGTTGTTGGTTGTTGGTTGTTGTTGGCAGCGAAGTCGGCCAGCCGGGCAAAGACAAGTAGGGCGTGGGTACCGATCGATTTGATGGGCGAGGCGATCATGGGCTTGACGGGGCTCATCAAAGTCACCGACGTGTTGAAGATTTTGCCCTTTCCCTTGGGCTTGACCCCTGTCTCCTCCTCGGCTGCATACGACACACGGCACACACGACACGACACACAACACACGACACACATCGCACGCACGCACGCATACGTTAAACGAACAGCACAGGCTGAAGCAAGAGAACAGAGAAAGCGGTGTACCCAGGATTTGGGAGGCGCTGAGGTCCTGCAGGGATTCGTGCTTGAGTACCTTGTTCACGATTTCTTTGAGGTCGGCCGAGTTCCGGTAGGCCTCGAAGGCATCCGGGTGGAGCGCTGAGTGAACGTACCAAACGACGGACACGAGCTTAAGAACATGGCACGCGGCCGCAAGACACAAGACACGACACGACCAGCAACACGACCAACAACGCAAAGTGTGTTACCTCCCAGCACGAATTTGGGTCCGATCTTGATGCGCAGGTCCTTGTCGATGATGCGGATGATCCACTTCAGGTCATCGGCTGTGCTCTTGTCGATGATCGACCTGTACCCGGTAGCAGAAGCCAGCATTGAATGAACGAACATCGCACGCGCACAAACGAGTGAAGAAATAGAAGAAGTGAAGAAGAACAAGAAGAAGGTAGGCGTACGCAAGGACTTGGTACTGGTCGTCCTCCTTGGTGAGGTTGGCCAGCTTGTTGAGGAACCCTTCCACCTTTTGTAGCGTGAACGTGCTTCGGCTGCACGGCTTCCCGTGCGAGACGAAGAACCTCTTGGCAGTCTCTACACGAGGCAAATATATATATATATTATTAATCAATTTAAAAAAAACATTGATTTAAATCAGATTGAAGGCGTAGAGGAAGGGGACGGAGGAAGGAGGAAGGAACCTGAGACGTCGCCCTCGGCAATGTCCTGGAGCACGTCCTCGACGGGGCATTTCCAATGCCGGGCCATCAATTTGGCCATGTTGCGGTCGCGAAGGTTGTACACGCGCTTGCGATCATCTTTGCAGAGGAGGAGGCCGCAGGTGAGTTGCACCACCGTGGCCGTGGCCGCCTGCTCCTCTTCGCTCAGCTTCTTCTTGCCGCCGCCGGGGGCCAGAAGAGGCTTGAGGTGGGCCTTCACCACCTCGACCTTTTGCGTGTAGGAGGCCTCATCCCCTATTCGCTCGCACAGGCGAGTGAATTCGTAAAAGGAGGACAGGGCCACAAGAGACTTCGGCGTGTCCTTCTCCATCTACCAATGGGTCAATCGTATTTGAAGAACCAAAATGTTGATTCTTTTATTTTATTTGATTTTAATTACATTTACGGCAAATTAATTCTTCGAAATAATTGTTATTACTTAAAGTACACAGTGACGCCTCGTCTTGCTGTCGCCTTCTGGATGAGCTGAGGGCGAGTGATAAGATGATCAGGTTCGGCCCATCTTCGCCACACACAGAGAAGGGAACAGGTGGCAGGTGCAAATAAGGTTAGCAACACGTGCAACCCATGGTGGTTGCATGGACAGGAAAGGGCGACGGGAGGTGACAACGGGGTGAGTGGTCGTCAATGTACTACTGCCGGGCACTTCTGTTCGACACTTCTTGATGACGTGGCGCTCTTGCGGGTGGTGAGAACGAGGAAAGATTGCGATGGGCGATGGTGCGTCGTCAGACCGAACCCATGAAGAAGAACCTTGCTGGTGGTGCAGCATCGGTCATCGTTTGAGTCGGTCCGCAGCAGAGCCATCAACCATCGGAATCTATCC
Source organism: Acanthamoeba pearcei (assembly GCA_000826505.1). Taxonomy (NCBI): domain Eukaryota; phylum Discosea; order Longamoebia; family Acanthamoebidae; genus Acanthamoeba; species Acanthamoeba pearcei. The sequence goes on from CDFJ01218913.1 coordinate 12,773, forward strand.
TCGCTCACCCACCCCGAAATCAATCCGCCACCATCATCAAGAAGGGTGAAGGCCTGCTTGCCGGCGGTAGCACACCCACGACCACTCACCAGGGATGCTCTGGATGATGAGGATGATGAGGATGCAGGCTATGCCAAGGAAGTGGAGAAGGAGGCTTGTTTGGGAGCACACAAACGGAGAAAAGGCGAACAACCGTGCGCCGTTTTGTCCAACACCGGGATTGGCCAGGTTGGCCGCCTCTGATTGGTTCCTGAATTGTCCGCAGAAAAGCAAAACGCTCGGAGAATTCCGCTCAACTTAAGGTGGAGGTCACGTCTTAGGGAAAAACCAGAGAAGAGAAGAAACGGAGAAAGGAAAAGCGAGTCTGGCGGAGCTTGCGCCTGAATCGGAATTCGATCAAATCAATCAATCAAATCACAAGCAGGACGAGTTCTAGTATGGCTGACACACAGACGCAGCCGTCGGCGGAGAACGGCTCCACGCCGCAGAAGAAGAATCATAAGAAGTACAGAAAGGACAAACGTACGTACGTGATCTCCTGTTCATTAATCGCTGGCGATTTTTGGCCGATTTGGAGGCTGATGTAATGTGGACTGCACAGCGTGGGACAATGACAGCATTGACCACTGGAAGGTGGAATCATTCACACCCGAGGACAACAAGGCCGGTTCGTTCCTTGAGGAGTCTTCATTCGCCACTTTGTTCCCCAAGTATCGCGAGTCCTACCTCCGGGAATCGTGGGCCGCCATCACCAAGGCCCTGAAGGATGTCGGCATTGATTGCACCCTCAATCTCATCGAAGGTTTTTACCCTCTACTTTCATTCCATTCAAAAACAAATGCCTGCAAATCTCGAATGTCTCATTTTCAATGCCTGCAGGTTCCATGACCGTCCGCACAACGCGTAAGACGTGGGATCCCTACATGATTCTCAAGGCCCGAGACATGATTAAGCTTCTCGCAAGAAGCGTGCCCTTCCCCCAGGTACGGTTCATTTTTTTTTTTTTTTGGTGATTTTTGTTTCTACAAATCTTGATCTAAAATTTCATCGTCTCATCCTCGACATGCGTAGGCCGTGCGAGTGTTGGGCGACGATGTGGCTTGCGATGTCATCAAGATTGGCGGCATGGTGCACAACAAGGAACGATTCGTCAAGCGCCGACAGCGGCTCATCGGTACAACCACCGTTCCACTACTTTATTTTCCCTCTCTTCCTCTTCTATCCCGCCTGTCGTGTCGTGTTGTTGTGCGTCTTTTGGGTGAGGTCCTGGCGGGGCGCGNCTTCGTGTGCGCGCCCTTCCCGTGGGCTTCCACTCTCATTCCCGCACTAGAGCACCCCTCCCTCTCTCCCCCCTTTCGGGGGGCGGGGGCAGTGGAGGGCGCGAGCCGTTTGTTAGAGTCGTCCGTTCGCTTTTCACACGCGGACGACAGTTGTGACCTCGCCACATTTCCCCCTTTTTTCTTTTTTATATTATTAACATATTATAATTATAATTATAATATTTATTTTTAATTAATTCATTTTTGAAGTGACTGCACCACGAGACTGACGCGATTGCCTGCCTCTCGTCTGGTTCAGGTCCCAACGGCGCGACGCTCAAGGCGATCGAGCTGTTGACCGAGTGCTACGTGCTGGTGCAGGGTAACACCGTGTCGGTCATGGGTCCCTACAAGGGCCTCAAGCAGGTCCGCAACATCGTCGAGGACTGCATGAACAACATCCACCCCATCTACAACATCAAGGTAAGAAAACATCAACACAACTCTTTGCCCTCTCTTTACGCGAAAGAATGCTAACAATGATGGTGATGATGGTGGTTGGGTGGCAGGCGCTGATGATCAAGCGCGAGCTGGCCAAGGACCCGCAGCTGGCGACGGAAAACTGGGACCGATTCCTGCCCAAGTTCAAGAAGAACAACGTCAAGAAGAAGGCCGCCAAGCCCAAGCGGGAGAAGAAAGAATACACGCCCTTCCCTCCCGCCCAGCAGCCCAGGTACTCACTTCTTGCCACACACGCACGACACGCACGACACACACGCACAACACGACACACACGATGACTAATCGGGTTGTGAGCGCAGCAAGCTGGACATGCAGCTGGAGAGCGGAGAGTACTGGCTCACGGAGGCCGAGAAGAAGAAGCAGAAGGACAAGGAGAAGGCGCAGAAGAAGTGGGAGGCCAAGATGCAGAAGAAGGCCGAGCGGGAGAAGGCCTTTGTCGCACCCAAGGAGGAGCCCAAGAAGAAGGAGGCCCAGAAGGAGGAGACCACCATGGAGCTCGCCGCCAAGGTCAAGCAACAGCACGTACGTTCCATTCCCCAGATCCCCTCCTTTCGCGCGCGTTGTGTGCGTGTCGTGTCGTGTGTCGTTATGTTGTGTCGTTATGTTGTGTCGTGTTGTTGTGCGTCATTTGGGTGAGGTCCTGGCGGGGCGCGCACCATCGTGTGCGTGTCCTTCCCGTGGGCTTCCACTCTCATTCCCGCACTAGAGCACCCCTCCACGGGCGCGAGCCGTTTGTTAGAGTCGTCCGTTCGCTTTTCCACACGCGGACGACAGTTGTGACCTCGCCACATTTCCCCCCTTTTTTCTTTTTAAATGTTTATTTATTTGCTTGTTATTTGTTATTATTTATTGTTATTTGTTATTTGTTTTGCTAATTATTTGTTTTGTTGGTTACCTGTGGGACACACAGGCGAACAAGAGGAAGAGGGAGGGCGCCAAGCAGGCCAAGGCGGAGGACTTTGTGCTGGGCAGCTCGAGCAGCAAGGTCGATGCGCCCGCCGCCAAGAAGCAGAAGAAGGAGGACAACAACGGCGAGGACACGCCCACCACCAAGAAGAACAACAACAAGAACAAGAAGAAGATGCTGGACCTGTAGATACAAAAAGCAAAGCAAAGAAAAGAAAAAATACAATTTTGACCAAAGTGCCTCAAACCGGCGAAGACGAGTCGTCCCACCCGCCGCCACCGACCAAGTCGGCCGACGAAGACGACGACACCCCGAACGTAGAAGAAGACGACGACGATGATGATGATGAAGTCGATGTGGTCGGGGGAGGTGATGGTGGGAAGGTGGTGCTGCCGCCGGTGGCGAGGAGGATGGCGGAGGCGGCGGTGGCGGCGGGGGTGGGCGAGGGCGCGAGCGCGAGCTGGGCCTCGTAGGTGCGCAGCTGGGCGAGGAAGTTGTCGTTGGGACACAGCTGCGGTCGGCTCTTGCGCGCCATCTCCAGCGCCTGGGCCAGCGGCAGCCGCAGCGTTCGCATCAAGTAGGCCACCAGCTGTGCGTGTGCGGCGCGTTGTGTGCGGTGTGTGCGGTGTGTGCGGTGTGTCAGTTCGGACGCACACGACGCGTGCGGAGGAGGCAGCCCACGTACGACTGTGGCCGAGCGCGAGATGCCGGCCTGGCAGTGGATCAGCACTCCGCCGCCGGCGTTGCGTCCCTCGTCGATGAACTCGTGGCAGCGGTCCAAGTGGCGCAGCATGTCCTCCCGCATGTTGTCCATCGCCTCCAACACCAAATATTGGAAGTCCTGTGTGTCGTGCGACCACAACACGACACGACACGACACGACACACGCACACACGACACGCACACGACACGCACACGACACGTCAGCAGGGAGACGGCGGAGACGAGTCTTGGCGTGGGTGGCGCGAACCGCGGGGAAGTAGGCGCTGCGGGTCATCATGGAGGCGTTGAGGACGTGCGTGACGTTGAGCTTGCGCAGCAGGACCTTGTTCCGCGCCGCATCGATGCCGCCGATGTAGAGGCGGTCGGTGACGAGCTGGGCGGCGTACATGTGCTCGAGGGAGACCAGGTTGGCGACGGCCGCGATGCACTCGGGCACCCGCCCGAAGAAGTTGTACTGCAGCCCGAGGCGCGTCATCCGCGTCATGTCCTCGATCGCCCCCAGCTCGCGCGGCACCTCGTCCTCCAACTTACCATTGTTTGCCCCGGCGGCGGTGTCAACACAAACACTCAAACGTGTACGTGTGTCGTGTCGTGTCGTGTCGTGTCGTGTCGTGTCGTGTGCGTGTGTCGTGTCGTGTCCGCACCGGAAAGGCGTCGATGCAGTTGTGCGCCAGGTCGAGCTCCCGCAGTGAGTGCCGGGCCAGGTAGATTGTACTGCGTGCGTGCGTGCGTGCGTGCGTGCGTGCGTGCGTGTGTGTGTGTGTGTGTGTGTGCGCGGTGTGTGCGTGTGCGTGTCAGCGCTACGAGCCCCTCTTTGGCGCGTGCGTGGTGGTGGGAGTGGAGTACCAGAGGGGGAAGAGCTCGAGCTGGTTGTGCTGCAGCTCGAGCGTGTGCAGATTGGTCAGCGTCCGCATCGCCTCCTCCGGCACACTCGTCAGGGTGTTTCCGTCGACCTGGAGGGGGAGTCAATCCATCGTCAGCCGCCACCTTAACTCAACCACCACATTAACATGTGTCGTGTCGTGACGTGTCGCACCTTGAGGCAGGTGAGGGCCGTGAGCTGGCCGATGAGCGGGGGCAGCTGGGCGAGGCTGTTGCGGCTCAGTACGAGCGTCGAGAGGCGGGTGAGCCCGAAGAGGGCCTCGCCGAGGGCCGTGATGCCGTTGCGCGACAGGTCCAGGTGCGTGAGGCTCCCCAGCTGCCCGATGTTCTCGGGGACCGTCGGCCCCAGGTAGTTCCCGCCTGTGTGGACCACCAACCACCCGGTCAGTTCCGCACACGCACCACCGCACACGCACCCAAGACACGGCACACGCACGACCGCACACGCACGACATGCACGACACGCACCGAGAACGAGTTCGGCGAGGACGCCATCGCGCGGCAGTTTGCGGATGAGGTGGGCAAAGGCCGACGTGGAAGAGGCCAACACGGACGATGAATCGGGCGAGGACGACATCGACGTCGATGGCATCGAAGGCGTCGGAGACGTGGCCGACGGCGAGCGCAGCGCCGATGTCGACAGTGAAAGCGGCGACGACGATGACGACGATGACGTGGCACTGGTGTACATCGACGATGACGATGGCGTGGACGACGACGTGGACGACGATGACGAGGAGGAAAGCGAGGAGGGCGGGGTGGCGAGGGCCGAGGTCGACGAGGCGAGCTTGAGGGTCTCCTTGCCCAGCGAGTTGTCGTTGAGCTTGAGCACCGCGAGGTGGCTCAGGTGGTGCAGCTTGGGCAGGCCGCCCACGGTCAGGTGGTTCATCCCCAGCATCAGCGTGCGCAGCGACGACAGCGCCGCCAGCTGCGGCACCTTGCCCTGGACACGACCCACACAACCACCACCACTCACCACCATCAGCGCGTGTCGTGTCGTTGGTCGTGTCGTGCGTGTGCGTGTCGTGGGCGAACCGCGATTTCGTTCATCTGCGCGTTGAGCTCGGTGAGGTGGGTGAGGAACTGGACGCCCTTGAGCGCGGTGAGGCCGTTGAGTTCGATGTGCAACGACTCGAGCGAGGCGATGAAGCACACGTAGCGCGGGATCCGGTCCAGGTTGTTGTTCCGCAGGTTCAGCTTCTTCAACGACGGCAGCATCGGCGGCAGATGTGTCGACGACGATGTCGACGTTGATGATGTCGATGTCGACATGGACGACGATGACGTGGCCAGGCCGAAGGAGGTGATGGGCGAAGGCGGCGGGGTCGGCGGAAGAAAGGGTGACGTCGAGAAGGACCCCACCAAGGCCGGCGGCGACGATGTCGACGACCACGACGGCGACGACGGAGACGACTCTGTTGCTGACGTCAGCTCACTCGATGTCGTTGTCGACATAATGTGGCGCGTAGGGGTAGGCACGGGGTCGGTCAGGGCGAGCGATGCGAGGAATGCGGCAGTGGCCGTGGCCGTGGCGTCGGCCGAGTAGGTGCGGCCATGGCCGTGGTGATGCCCGCCGCCGCCGCCGCCGCTGACGGCGTCGTCATCGTCGTCCCACCACATGCTGAACGGATCAGAGATGGCGTTGAGCGGCGACGAGAACGAGTTGCTGCGGCGCTTGACCGACGGAAACGCGCTGTGGCACAGGTCGTTGTTGCTCAGGTCCAGACTCTCCAGATGCTCCAATTGACTCAACAACTCTCTGCAACACACACACACACACACACGACACACACAACACACAAGCACTTGTCACTATGCGTGTCACCGTGCGTGTCGTGTCGTGTTGTGCGTGCGGTGTTGCATTTACCTTTCCTCGCGTTCCTCGCGTTCGCGTTCGTCCATGGTGGACTCGACGGGGCCGTGTGTCTTGGGCACGGGGAAGAAGGTGAGGCCCATGTTGGCCAGGCTCAGGTGCGCCCACCGGCCCTCGTGCGCCTGCCTGATCTTCTGTCGCACCCTCGTCGCCTTTGGCGATGGCGTCGTCGTCGTCGGCGTCGTCATCATCTCTTGACTGACTGCCCTGCCTGGGTAGTGACCAAGGAAGCTGTGGTTGGCACAGCGGCGGAGTGGTGTTGGTTAGATGCAAACAACACTCTTTGGTTCTGCACGCCACGTCAGCAGGAAGAACAGAAAAAGAGAATATTGGAAATAAATAGTATATAAATATGAGGAGCATATGTTCAAGCGCAATAGATGGGTTGCCAAGAGGTGCACACGGGTCACAGAACATGGTGTGTGGCGAGGGGGTCGTTGACAAATGATTTGAAATAGTACAACTTTTGTGAAAGATGATAAAGAGGAAAGGGGGCAAACAAATCGAACTCGAACCTGGTGGAAGTCGGCTCTGAGATTGCAACACGCCCAATCAACGTTGATCCAGCTGAGCTGTCGTTTGATGTGTCCGTTGGCGCCCTTTTCTGCTCTGGCAAAATTGATTTCTCGTGGTTTTCCTGGTGACTTTCTATTCCTTTTTTAAACTGTCCCATTTCAGAACGTGTTTTGAAACAACATTGGGTTTCATCATCAAGTCATTCGGCTAAACGAACGACCTGACGTGGCATGCAGGCAGTGGTTATCTATTTTTAGAGCAACATGAGGAGCCAGGAAACAGGAAGCAGTTATCATAACGCAAACTCGCTTGAACATAAAGAAGCACAAAGGGCATGGACGTACCAGTGGACCCCGTGAAGAGGTGGGAGGCGCTCCTCGACGGGATCGACCTGCCCGCCGACGACGTGCGCACCTACACCAGCCTGCTAGTCGACAACCACTTTGGTAATATATGTGGATTTTATTCCTTTTTATTTATTCTGGTACTTTTGTTGTATCTATATCTCGTATTTCTATATTCTTTTATTATTATTATGATATTAATTATCATTCTTAACAATAATAATTTAATTATGTCTCAAGGTCTGGAGGACGTGGAGGACTTTGACCACGAGGTGCTGAAGAGCATGGGCGTCGAGAGCGCCAAGCACCGCCTGGTGCTCCTCAAGTGGTGCAAGGCCAAGGCCAAGAGCGCCCTCGAACAGGAGCAGAAGGCCGCCAATAAGAAGGAGAAGGAGACCACCATCAAGCAGGGCAAGGCCAAGAGCAAAGAGCCGGCCGTCGTCGAGGAAAAGGAAAAGAGCAAGCGGAAGCGCAAGGGCTCGGCCAAGCCGGCCAAGCCGACCAAGGCCCCGGCCCAGGCTCAGGCCACGAACGAGGAAGGCGGGGAGAGCGGCGCGCTGGCCTTTGGCAGCGAGCTGGTCTATGCCGGCCCCGAGGAGATGGAGGACGAGGACTTCCAGGAGCTCGACCTCGACTCCAGCATGGCATCCCTGGCACGCAAGGTATGTGCGTGTCGTGTGCCGTGTGCCGTGTGCCGTGTCGTGCCGTGTCGTGCGCGATTGCTGATTCTTCTGTGCACGTATTGTGCAGAACTGGGAGACCACCGACGACGGCCAGACGTGCATGCTCGACATGCTCGACACCGCCGGACAGGAGGAGTACAGCTGCATGCGCGATCAGGTACCCAGAACTCGCACCTCCGCGTGCGTGTCGTGCATGTGCGTGTCGTGCGTGTTGTGCGTGTGCGGTGTTGCGTGTGTCGTGTCGTGTCGTGCCGTGTGCGACGGGCTCAACTCACGGCGGGGGTGTGCCCAACGACCGCAGTACATGCGCGTGGGCCAGTGCTTCATCGTCATGTACTCGATCACGAGCCGCAACTCGTTCGACGAGGCCCGCAACATCCGCGACCTCATCCTGCGCATCAAGGACGTAGACGACGTGCCCATCGTGCTGATCGGCAACAAGGTGGACCTGGACGAGGACCAGCGCGAGGTGGGGCGCAACGAGGGCCTCGAGTACGCGCGCAGCTGCGGCATGCCCTTCTTCGAGAGCTCGGCCAAGACGCGGGTCAACGTCGACGAGGCCGTGCACGAGCTGCTGCGCATCACGCCCCGGACCGGCGTCGAGTACAAGCTGGTCGTGTGCGGCTCCGGCGGCGTCGGCAAGTCGGCCTTCACCGTACAGTTCATCAACAACTGCTTTGTCGACTGCTACGGTACGTTCGCGGTTACACACCCATCGGTGGTTGCATTGTAACCATTGAATTAGGAATTCATTTCATTCCGATTCGATTCCTGTATATAGATCCGACGATCGAGGACAGTTACCGGAAGCAGATCGTGGTCTCCGGCCTTCCGGTGCAGAACGCGGCGGTCGGCCGTAAGACGCCCAAGAAGTCGGGATTCTTCGGCAAGGTCATGGACATGTTCGGCGGCGGCAGCTCCTCCTCGTCGTCGTCGGTCACCACCGCAGTCAAGCCGCCTCCCGCAGTACGTCCCTGTGTGCGGTAGTGTGCGGTCGTGTGTGCGGTGCACATAAGCTAATGACAAGTGCGATGCGCGTGAAGCAGGAGAAGAAGGAAGGGGCGAAGGAGGGCAAGAAGGTGCCGATGGCCGACACCAACGTCGTGGCCCTATCGCTCGGCGTGCTCGCCCAGGAGCCCGCGCTCATGACCGGCGAGGCCGTGTTTTGCGAAGAGTGCAAGGCCGCGCTGTCGGCCCTCAGCACCCTCCAGACCGCCGACAACGCCGGTAAGCTCTATTTTCTTCTTTTATTATTATCTTTTTATTATTATTCTTATTATTCTTATCTATTATTATCTGTTATTATCTATTTGTTATTCATTTATTTGTTTTATTTGTTTTGCTCACCGAATGCGGTTCAGGCGACGAAGATGCCGAGGCGGGGCAGAAGTGGCAGTGCGAGTTTTGCGGCCACGTCAACGAGGACCTGCACCTGGAGGAGGAGGAGATCCCGACCGCCAACACCGTCGACTACATGCTCGCCCCGCCCTCCCTGGTCGAAGACGGCGAAGGCAAGTCCACCACCGCCGCCACCGTCATCACACCTTTTCTCTTCAATGTCTTCTGACTCGTCGCGACGTGATTTGGATCATCATCACCCATCAGGGCTCATCGTGTTCTGCATGGACATCAGCGGGTCCATGTGCGTCTCCACCGAAGTGCCGGCGCTCCAGAACGAATGGAAGGCCCTCCGACAGGGCGGCGGCAAGGTAACCGCACGCACCACCGCACACGCACACACGCACACGCACCACCGCACACACGCACACACGAACGCACGCACACCGCACACGCACGCACACATGTGACTCATGTGGAATGCATGTGGAATGCGCACACAGTCGAAGGAGGAGAAGAACAAGGAGATCAACGCGTCGTTCAATGCCGAGAACTCGTACCAGTACATGCCGCGGGAGAACCGCAACGCGTCGTACATCTCGCGGCTCGAGTGCATGCAAGCCGCTGTCGACACCCACCTCCAGCGGCTCAAGGTGCAGAGCCCCAACAAGAAGGTGGTCCTCATCACCTTCAACAACGAGGTACCTACCCCTCACCAAACCAATTTATTTCTATTTCCTTTTTATCAAATTAATCAAATTATTTTTGTTAATATATTTCTTTTCTCTTTTTTTTTGTGTCGGACAGGTCACGATTGTGGGCGACGGGTCGAGCGGGGGCAAGGTGGTGACGGGCGACCGACTGGGCGAGTTCGACGATCTGCTCAAGGTGGGCCTCGACCTGGACACCAAGGCCCTGCGCCCCATCGCCGAGTCCCTTGACGACGTCTCCCAGAAGGTCGCCCAGCTCCAAGAGTGCGTCTCCAATCCTCTTTTTTCATCATTTTAGCTTCCATATTATTATTCTATTTATCCATTTGGGAAAAACAATAATAATAATAATAATTGTGGAATGTGTGCATTCCTACAGGAATGGAGCGACGGCGTTGGGTCCGGCGCTGCTGCTGGCGGTGGCCATCGCGTCGCACAGCCGGCGCTCGGAGGTGGTGGTGTGCACCGACGGCCTGAGCAACGTGGGCGTGGGGTCGCTCGAGGGCGCCGAGAAGGAGCGGGGCGCCGAGTTCTACACGCGCGTGGGCGGCCTGGCCAAGAAGAACGACACCACCATCAACGTCCTCTCCATCGAGGGCTCCGACTGCGCCATGGACTGCCTCAGCCGCTGCGCCGAGATGACCTCCGGTACTAACCTCTCTCTTTCTCTCTTTCTCTCTCTCTCTCTCCCCCCCCTCCCGACTGTCGCTTTCTTCGTTCTCTCGGAGCTAAAACTGTCGCGTGTCGTGTCGTGTGCGTGTGCGGTACAGGCACGGTCAATATTGTGAACCCGCTCGAGCTGGTGCGCCAGATCAGGGTCATCTCGCAGAACCCGGTGATCGCGACCAACGTCAAGACCAGCCTCTTTGCCCACAGGCACGCGTGTGGCTCGTGTGTTTTCTTTGATTGCTCTTTCGATTTCTTTGGCCTTTTCCTCTTGCAAGATGGCCTGGTGGCTGACCGACTCGCGGGCCGCGTTCCTACAGGTACCTGGGCTGGCGCGCGCTGCCCACGGCAGAGAAGACCGCGAAGAAGGCGAAGAAGGAGAGGAAGGCCGTCACGCCCTTCTTCGAGTACGACGTGGGCAACGCCCTGGCCGACACCGACCTCACCTTCGCCTACGCCGTCAAGGAGGTGCGCGTGTGCCGTGTGCGCGTGTCGTGCGTGTCGTGCGTGTCGTGTGTCGTGTGTGCGCCGAGTGTGTCGTGTGCTGACGCCGACTCGTCCGGCTTCGCAGGAAAAGGCGACCGAGCTGAAGGCTGCGCCGTTCCAGGTGCAAATCCACTACACCCGCAAGGACGGAATGCAGGTAATTTACGCCCCAGCTGCGCGGTCGGCCGCGGCTTCATTCTTACGCGTGGGAATGCGTGGACTGTGCGTTGTACAGTGCATGCGGGTGATTACGGCCACGCGTCGGGTGACGTCGAAGCGCGACAAGGCGGAGGCCAAGGCCGATGTGGCCGTGCTCGCGCTGGCGTCGGTCCAGCGCGCGGCGCGCGAGGCCCAGGTGGGTCGCTTCATGGAGGCCCGCATGAACCTCTTCGCCTCGGAGCGGCTCATGAAACGCGCCGCCCACACCGACACCCAGATGGAAGAACACGTACACCACCCTCACACACTGCAGTGCGTGTCGTGCGGCGTGTGCGGGGTCGGGTGATTGATGATGTGTCTTTTTTTGGTGAACAGGCCAACTTCCTGGGGTTGACGGACCAGCTGGACTATGAGCTGCGGCAGTGCCTGCGGCGGGTCGGTACGACGTCCGGCGCGAGTGGCGGTAAGGGGAAGGCCAAGGCCAGGGAAGAGGACGCGCTGGAGGGTCTGGGCGACACAACAGCCAAGACCCTCTTCAAGATGCGCACATCAAGCAAAAAGGAGTTCCTGAGCGGGCGCCGCAAGAAGGCGGTCATTGATGCCCGACGCAATGAGGACGCCACGCTCCGTGACATGTACTACGCCAAGAAGTTTTGAGTGTGATGGTGCTTGCTGCTTGTTTGTATAAAGTTATTCCCTTTCTTTATGGACCAAACACTTTGGGGTGCAACAATATCATACACATCATCCAATATTGGTTTGGATTGTCAGGCATCAAGAGGCAATGAAGATGATGTATCATCAAATCTGTAACTGCAAAATTTGGGTGTAAAAAATGGTAAAAGCCAGAAGAAGTTTACAAACAGCTCCTTCTACAAGTACTGGCTGAGGATCTTCTGCTCAGCTGGGGTGAGCAACCTAAAGAATGAAGAGAGTTGTTAGAGGGGGAAAAAAAGAACCAACTAGGCCCAAATGCAGTGGAGCGCAGTGTACGATTCAAGCTTGAAGTACTGGCACTGGTCCAGGGAGATGAAGAAGCACTCTGGGGCGTCAGGGCTGGCTGGCTGGAATTTGACAGGCGGTTGCTCGCCTGTGTACACCATTGCCACAATGTAGGGCCTGCCACATGTCCGCACCATGATGCTGTGGTGAGGCCATATACAGGGCAGCACAGACAGCAAGGGTTGTGACGTAACGTACTGGCCAATCAGCCAGGTGGTGAAGCACGGGCTGTTGGTGTTCTGAGGCGGCACGCCCACGGCCCGCTGGGTGTTGGACCCCTGGACACGCGCGTGCACGTGTGCCATGGCATTGAGCACACGGACTCAAACAAGACACCACGAGGGTGGTGGGGTGGCGAGAGGGAAATGGCCGTACGGTGTACATCTTGAGGACCTCGCCCTGGAAGCCCCAGGCGTAGTCATGCCTCGTCCAGTTGACCTTCATGATGAGAGCCCGTGACGCCTGTGACGCGGCCAGCAAGGTCGGGCAGCCACCACAAGCCTTGGGCACGCACTAGTTCGCCCCCCCCCCCCAAGGTGGTGTTAGTGATGGAAAAGAAGAAGAAGAAGAGTGAAGAAGTGAGGAAGAGAGGAGGGGGGGGTACGGTGTTGTGGTTGCTGCAGTTGCCGCAGAAGGGGCAGTCGCTTCCGGGCAGGAGCGAGGCCTCGAAAGAGGAGGACTTCGCAGCCGTGGTCGCGGCAGCGAAGGCCAGCAAAACGAGAACGCTCAAGAGAGCCAACAAAGCGCGGGTCGTCTCCATCTTGTGCACCGAACTGAAGGCCGGAGACAAACAATATTAAACTCAATAATTATTTTTCAAGCTTTTTATTTTTTTTCCTTTTATTTAATCAAATTGGCGCGGTGCTGTTGGAGAGCTTTGTGCAAATCTGCGGTTCTTTTGGAAGCTTCTCCCCCGTTTTTCAAGGAGATGGAAACCTCTCGCCAGACCTCGTCAGGCGAGAGCGAACCTTCACCACCTCCTTCTGGCCCACCTGAAAGTGGGTCCTTAGAGCAACAACAATCAATCGAACAAACGTAGAGAGAGAGAGATAATGTCCGCGGTGCGTCGTAGATCGCTGTCTGGGGTGCGCCAATCTCCATTTGCTCCGGAACGCTAAGCCATCACTCACACGACTGCAGATGCAAGATGACTACCGGCTGCAAATGGAACCAACAGAAGGGGATGACCAGCCTCTCATCGACAAGGTAAGCGTTCATTAATTCATCATTCATTTTTCATCCTCGATTACTGATCCCCTCTATGTGCAGGACCCTTACCTCCAGCAAGAGCCTGAGCTGTACCGCCACCTCTCTCGTCTTCACGCGCGCCTCTACGTTCTCTAATAGGCTCCTGCCACGCGTGACCACCATCATCTCTGCAGAGGCTGCTTCGAGTGCAAGCTGTGCCTCACGCAGCACAGGACAGAGGAGGAGTACCTGCAGCACCGAGAGAGCGAACGACACCAGAGGAACCATCACAGGAAGGGTACCAAGCTTCTTCTACTTCGCACTGCACCCTTTCGATACTTACTCGCTCACCTTCATCTTTTTGTTCTTCTACGTCGCCTTCTCTACTTGACGTAGTGGACAGCGAGAAGATGGACATGCCGGTGTCTGCCAACGTGATGGCGACGCTCATGAAGCTGGGCGCCCTTGTATAGACGACGGCTCAACCTCGTGAGCTTCGCGCCAGACGCAGCACAACCGGGCCTAGCCTGGCCTGACAGGCCACATGTACAGCAAACCGTAGAAGAAGAAGGCGATAGAGCGATCACGATGTCTTGTCTTGGGATATATAATACCTCAGTGGCGAGGCGCTGAGGGAATGATGACGGTGATGGTGATGATGGTGATGAGCTCGTGTGAGGCTGGCACAAAGAATGAATCGAGGCGTTGGCCAATGCACCCGGGTGCGCGTGTACCTCGTAGTAGATGGGACAGCCCTCGAAGACGTCCAGCTTCGCCAGCATCTCTTCATCGACGGCCCACACCTCTCCTACAGGTGTGTGCGTGTGGTGGGAAAATCTCCAATGAGTGTCGCGATCTGCAACACACGTGTGCCATGCCGCACGACACACGCATAAGAAAAGTGTGAGAGAGACGAACCAGCGATACGGTGGTGGGTGGGGGTTTGAGGAGGCAATGCGGGAGCAGGCGCGGAGGAGGCGCTGGCGAGGAGGGCTGACGTCTTGAGCGAGCGAGGCAACAAGAACACAGAACGGAACGGCGGCGCCACTACGAGTCGTTCGTCCGGCACAAACGAATCGAGAGCTACCTGGATAATGAATGAATGAAAGAAACTACTTTGTTGGTCAAGAGCGCGGGTACTGTCACATAGCGAAGCTGTGGCCACCGGGCAGGCCCTCCGTCGTCACCCTCGATGGCCATCAGTAGTTGCCTATTTATTATTTCTTTTTCTTTTTAATTTTGAATTCTTTTTGTTTTGATTTCAAGCGCAGGCAAATCGTGACATCTGATAACATTGGCCTCGACAAGCGATCGCTTGCACGATGAAGAAGGATGATCTAGAGGATGGAGAATTGGAAGAGGGCGAGCTTCCAGAAGATGACAGCCAAGGCCCCAAGCCATCATCCACGCTGCCATCTTCGCTGGAGGCGCTACGAGCCATGGCACTACAGAGCATGAGGCTGAAGCCAGCCCCTGCGCAAGCCCCCAGCGATTCCTCCTCTATAGCAGTGGCGTCGGCATCAGCCCCAGTGTCGGCAGGCGGCTCTACCCCTTCCGAGCCTGATGCGTCATTATCCACATCTGCACCCGCTACATCGGTGCTCGACACGACAACATCCATGGACGCAGTTGCCCTCGCCCTCGACGCGGTGGCCACCGAAGCGAACGGTGCGGTCGCCATCAAGCAGGAGCAAAACGATAGCGATGAGGAGGAAGAGCAAGACGAAGATGAAGATGCAGTCCATGCAGTCCAAGATGATGAGGAGAAGCAAGCCGCTACGCCGCGAGCCGTTACGCCAGCTGGCGAGAGGATCGAGACTGAAGAGCAATCGCCCAGCAACGATGAAAATCAGCAGTGCATGGAGGAGCCCGATTCTACGTCACAAGATGGCAACGCTGGTGAAGGCCAAGAGAACGAAATGGAGAGCGATCCGAGTAGCGGCTCCACGCCTGCCGAAGGAAGCGAGCAGCCATCAGAGCCAGCAGGCCAATCGTCACCGCCCGCGTCTGCTACGAATGCGACAGCAGATGAAGAAGAGCGCAGCGTCGCCCCTGCCCCCAAGGATCCCGCACCCCAACAGCAACCGCACGTCGTCCGTCAGCCGAGCCCAGCGCCGAAGGAGCACTCGTCGCCCGCAGCTGAGAACCGAGCCGCGACCGTCAAAGACGCCACCCCAGAGCGTAGCCCCAATACTAAACGGTATGGTGCCCATTCGACACACACGACACACAACGCACGCACGCACGCACTCACTTTCCCGTTGTAGTGTCGAGTGGTCGCGGCCGCAGCAATCAGAAGCGCCGCGTCGCGGCCAATTCCACAAGGGCTTCGCGCACGACATGGACGAGCAGCCGCCGGCGGAGGACGACTTTGCTCTGCTACTGCGACGGCACAAGGAGAGCAGAGACGAGCAGCGCAGGGAACGCGAACGGCGAGAACGAGAGCGGGAGAGGGAGAAGCGAGAGGCCGAACGACGCGAGATCGAACGGAGAGAACGCGAGCGCGAGAGGAGAGAGGCCGAATTGGAGCGCGAGCGCGACCGAGAGCGCTGGGAGCTCGAGCGACGCGAAAACCGTGAGCGCAAGCGAGCTGCCAAGGCTGCCGCCAAGGCTGAGCAGCAGAAGCAGCAGCCGCCGGCGCTGGCGGCCTTCTCCTTCGCTGGTACGTTGCATCACGCCCGGGCCGCGCGTGATTGGTCGCGACTGATTGCGTCAATCAACTTCGCTCAAGCAGGCAGTCGTGGCCGTTTGGGCGGATATGGTTCGCCACCTGGCTACCCCGCCGCTGACGCCCTGGCCTCGCAGCAGCCGCCCACTACTTCTCTACGTACGCCGCCCACGTTTCGTTCAATCATTTCATCTGCGCGGCAGCCTTCACGCTAAGCGTTGCCCTCGTTTATGCAGCGAGCGGATGGCCGCCCGGCTACCAGCCCACGGGTACTGCTTATCGAGGCACACAGCGGCCTGCCGAGCATCTGCCGGCCTACGGAGCGGCCTACGGTCCGACGCCTCCTCCGTATGGCCCACCGCAGTACTACACGGCACCAGGCGCCATGGGTACGAAATGTCCCTCCCCTTAAAAGCGTTTAAGGTGGCACGCCACGTCGTCCGTCATTCCTTATTCCAAACAACGATCGTCCGGGCATCAGATGCGGGCATGCACGCTCAATGGCCCGCCACGCGTCCGCCGTTCGCTGTGGGCGGGGAGGAAGAGATGGACCTCGACTCAGAGATAGAAGACATGCAGCAGCAAAGGGTATTCTTCTTATTCTTATTCTTTTTCATGTGAATTAACGTATTATTATTATAATTATGTATCAATTAACAATGAATATCGCCAGAACTTCTCTTCGATGAGCAGCTCGCTCGACTCGATTCTGGCGCAAGCCAAGGAGACGGTGGCCCGAAGGGAAGGAAACACAAATCAGCAGCACCACGACCTCCTCAGGCAGAAGGACGAGGAGCTCGCCAGGTTGCGCAGCCTGCTCGCCGAACGGGACAGAACGTCCGCTTCCTCGGCCAGCGCTGCCGTTGTGGCCGCAACAGGTACGCCACTAGTGCCCGCTTCCCCTCCCCTCTTGCCTGGCCGTGCTTTTCAATGGCCCAACACGCGGCGTTTCTATTTCTATTTTCTATTATAGGGAGCAAGCACTCGCAGTTCCTGCCGTCGGATCTCGAAGGAATAGACGACGCGTTTGTCACCGCGCTCCGGCGTAAGGTGAAGGAAAAGGAAGATGCGCTCAAGGCTCGCCAGGAAGCGGCCCTCAACGGCGAGCACGCGCTCGTGGAGGTACCACTCCGCTTACTCACTTGCGCGGTGTGGCTGTCGAGCCGTCTTTCCTTTTTCTTTTCGTTTCCTCACCTTTTCCTATCCCTTTCCTTGCTACAGTCGCAACAGAAGCTCGCCGACACGGAAGGCCGCCGAGCCTATCTCGACAAGAGAGCGCACGTGCTCCGCGAACAGCTTCGCGTCATCGAAGAGATGCGTTCGACATGCGTCGAGGAAGAGGTACTTGTTGGCCTGATGGACCCCTTCTTTCCAGAGCCGGAGAGACGCATGTTAGCTGACCATCGTATGTTGTGTATCGCTCCGCGTCCTGACGCACAGGGTGAGATTCGAGCGCGTGTGGCGGTGCAGAAGAGCGATCTCGCGTCCAAGCGCGCGCAGATTCAGCAGCTCAAGCTCTCGCTGGAGTCCGCGCGAGTGCGACTGGCCGAGGCCTACGTTGAGTGGAAGATCTCCAACGAGATGGCGACGAGCCCCGACAGCCCCGCGGCTGCGACTTTCATGCCCTCGCCCACCGCCGCCGGTGCGACTTTTTCCTTTTCTTTTTCTTTCTTTCTCCCTCAGCTGCGCCCTGCAATGCTGACTCGATCACGCTTGACCTACTGCAGACGAGGCTGAAGGTACCCAGCAAGCCGCGACAACGAGCAGCACCACAATCGACGAGCTGGCGGCCTTGCGTGCCGCGGTGCTGCGCTCGGCCAAGGAGCAACAGGAAAAGGCCGCACGGGAGAGGCAGCAGAAAGAAGAGGAGGAACGGGCAAGGGAGCGAGCGCAAGCAAAGAGAAGGAAGGAAGAGGAAGAAAAGGAAGAGGAAAAGGAGCAGGAGCAGGAGCAGGCGGAGCTGGTCAAGGTGAAGCAGGAGGAGTACGAGGAGTTGGTGCGTCTGCGCCGCGAGCTGGACCGGGAGCGCAAGCGCGTGGAGCGGGAGAAGGCCCAGCAGGCCCGAGCGCTCGAGCAGGAGCAGCAGCGGAAGGAGAAGCGCGAGAAGGAGAAGGAGCACGCCGAGCTGCTGCGCCAATTCAACGAAGAGAAGGAGAGGCTGCTGCGGCTGCGGCGCGAGAACCAGGAACGCGAGCAGCAGCTCCAGGCGCGCCGGCTCGCCGAGGAGGAGGCCCAGAAGAAGCAGCAGGAGGAAAAGGAGGAAGAAGAGAAATCGATGAAGAAGAAGAGAAAGAAAATGGAAGAAAAACAACAGGAAGAGGAGGAGCGGCAAAGGCGGAAGGCGCGAGAAGAGGAAGAAGAGGAGGAAGAAGAGGAAGGAGAGAAAGAGAAGGAAAGCGAAGACGAAGACGAATCGGAGGCGAACGAAGAGGAACAGGAGGAGAGGAGCGACCAGGGGGAGGAAGAGGCCGAGGCGACTACGACCAATGGCGCGCATGGCCACGCAGCCGAGGCCACTGCCGGAGCTATGAGCGTTCACGATCTCGAGGTGGAGAGTGCCGAGGAGCACCTCTTCCCCGTCTCCCTCCAGTCGCGTTGCGTACTGCCGCTTCATCTGGTGTCCTCGCTCATCCCCTCCGCCGTCTATTCCCGACTGCCTAGCCTCCTGTGGCCCAAGGACCATTCCACTGCGTCCAAGGCAGCAGGTGCGCACCTCGACTGACTGTTTCATTGGCCGCGTCGTGTAGTGTCGTGTCGTTGGTCTTGGCTAATACTTTTTTCCTGGAATGCGTGCGTGCAGGAATTGAGCTGGACATGGAGGGTCTCGAGTTCACCGCGCCCACCAACGCCCGCCGACCGAAGACCAAGGCCAGCCGCCCAAGCCGCCAGGTCTCACCCATACCGGGCTATCGGAGTCCTCTCAAATGCCTGCGCTCGTGGCGTCTTAGGTACTGTCTCATATATGAGCCTTTCATGTGCGTGTGCGGTGGTGCGCGCACGTGCTTGCCGTGTACTAACGCCACACCTTGCATCGACCCACGCAACAGTCCGCAGTATGATCTGCGCCTGGACAGCCTTACGTACTCAAACAAGATCAATCCCTGGATCCACCTGTGCGCCTTCGAACTGCACGGAACGTGCAATGACGACGAGTGCCCCTTTCAGCACCTACGCGATGCCACTCCCACCAGTGCGTTTCGCCTGATCTTGATTAAATGCTCGTGCGTGTGCGGTTGTGCGGTTGTGTCGTGTGCCTGTCTTTATTGACGAGTTGCTGTGCGGTGCAGAAGCCGAAGTGTTGGAGGATCTGGCGAGCTATGCGGAGGAGGTGGGCGCCGGGTCCAAGGAGGACTTGCTGCGCGAAGTCCAGGAGACGCACGGTGTCGACCCCTTGTCGTACCTGGTGGACCTCATCAACGAGCGGCGGTCGGACGCGTCCTACCCGCACAGCGCCGTCCTGAGCGCTCGGGCGTCGCACGCCAACCCCTTCGACGGCCGACAGCGCACGAGCCGCCGCGGGCGACAGTCCAGGCCCGCCCGACGTACGTCTCCGCTGGCCGCCAGCACCATGGCGTATGATTCTTCGTTGCTCACACCGCGTGTATTGATTTGATTGTTGGTTGGATGGTCGTGCTGTGGAATTGCAGCTATGCGCGGTCCTTCGAGTCGCGACGCCAACGCGCCGCCGAACAAGAAGCAGCGTGTGAGCCCCTCGAGGGAGCGTGCCGCCGCAGCCGGTGAAGCGTTGGATCTGAGCACGATAGGCCGCGACTTCGTGCCGGTGCTCGAAGACAACAGCGACGACGAAGCCGGCGGCAACGGCGATGCCAACGTTAGCAGGCAGCCCGGTCCTGGCGGCGGAATCAGCGCCGCCATGAGCGCCACTGGCGACGCCGCCGGCGAAGACAGCAGCAGCCGGTACTACGGCGAGCGGTCGCTGGAGAGCCTGGAGCAGGCCATCCGCGCCAACAAGCACAACGTGGCCGGCTGGCTCAACTACGCCTTCGTGGTACCTCTACGCTCTCTCCCTCTCGTGGTTGTGTGTGTCGTGTGTGTGGCTTGAAGTGAGATGACCAACTGCTGACGGGTCGGTTCTGCCCGCGCAGCAACATGCAAAGGGCCGCGATGCTGCGACGGAGGAGGAGAGGCGGGCGGCGAAGGAGCGGCCGCTGGTGGTGCTCGCCCGCGCACTGGAGGTCAACACCAAGTCGGAGGAGCTGTGGAAGGCCTACCTCCACTTCTATCTCCACCAGGAGCGAACCCCGTCGGCCACCGAGATCCGCGACCTCTTCGAGAGCGCCGTCAATTTCTTGCCTCGGTCCTATTTCATGTGGCGCATGTACGTTCCCTCCACTGTGTGTGGTATTGTCGTGCGTGTGCGTGTGCGTGTGCGTGTGCGTGTGCGTGTGCGTGTGCGTGTGCGTGTGCGTGTGCGTGGTCTTATATGATGTGTCCATTTTGCGCCCTCAGATATGTTGCCCATATCGACGACGTGCGTGGGCGGGCGCTGATGTGCGAGCGCGCGCTGGGCAAGCTGGCCGAGCTGGATCTCTCCTCCGACAACGCCGAGTACGAAGCGCAATCGCGGGACGTGCTGGATATGGTCCTCCTCCTGGCCCACACCTACACACAGGCCGGCCGGCCGGCCGCGGCCCTGGCGCGGCTCCACCAGCTCCTCTTCCAGACCGCCGACCCGCACGCGGCCTCGGAGGGACCAGACGCCGAGGTCTACCAGCCCTCCGCGTCGCCCACCGCCAACGCGGCGGCCGTCATGGCGGCGCTCACGGTCGAGCATCGGTGCGCGCTCGCCCTGGCCTACGTCTACCTGCTCGCCCACCGCCGGCTGCCGTCCGCGCCCGACCGCGCCATGCGCTTCCCGCACCAGGTCTTCCTCATCGACTGGCGCCCGCTCGCCCGCGACGTCTTGGCGCACCCGGCCGCGGCCTCATCGTCGGGCCCCGCACCTTCCCCGGCTCCCTCGCGGCTGGAGCGCCTGACCGACGCCCTCCGCCGCGTGGTGGACCTCTTCCCGGCCGCGGCCGTCACGTCAGCAACCTCCGGCGGCGCGCTGGCCGCCAAGGCGCGCATGGTGGCCCAGCTCAACTTTTTGCTGCTGAAGCTGAACACGGGCGAGGTCGACGCGTGCCGGCTCATGTGCCAGCAGTACCTGCGCTCCACCCCGACCATGGCCGAGCTGTGGATCGTCTACGCGTGGATCGAGGAGGTGGCCGGCAACCAGAGCGACGCCGAGCTCATCCTCAACAAGTTCGTCCTCCGCTACTCGGACCAGTTCGCCGGCTGGCACGCCTACGCGCTCTTCGCCCTGGTTCGCAAGAGCCCGGCCACCGCGCTGGACGTGCTGGCCCGCTCAGTCGGCCAGTTCCTGACCCCGGGCCCGGAGGGGGCCAAGGAGCTCACGCTGCCCCTCGCCACCGTCCGCTCGGTCTTCCACGCGCTCCTGCACCTGCCCGCACCCGAGGGCCAGGCCCCGCTGCGTCTGGCCGCCACCAGCGGTATGACTGGGCGCCCTCGAGTCTCTTTTCTTCGTTGCCTTGTCTTCTCATTCCGGCTGTCGTGTGTGTGCGTGTCGGCCGCACAGCAGTGAAGGACCCGGAGCGAAACGTGCACTTGTGGCAGAACTTTTGCCTGTTCGAAAGCCTCTACGGGGCCTCCACGGCCAGATCTGCCTTCGAGGCCGCGCTCTCCGCCCTGCCGACCGCCTCCGACCGGCTACCCATCTGGCACCAGTACGTTACGCGACTCAGCTCTCCCCCGACTTGGCGTTGGTCGTGACGTGACGTTGCTGTGTCGTGTCGTTGGTCTCACCTGCCCTTCGCTCTCCAGGTACGTCGCGCTTCGTCAGGGAATCGAAGGCGCCGCCGGCGTGCAGAAAGTGGTGGACCTGCTGTCGCGCTGCTTCTCGGACGTGGCCGCCACGCCCGCCGCAGCGCCGCTCCCCCCGCAGCTGCAGGGCCTTCACCCCTACGCCCGGAAGGTCATTCGCGACACCGCGCCCATGGTTCGTACCCCGCACTTGATCGACTCTGCCCAACCCCCAACCGAAACCAACCCTCGACGTGTGTGTGGGCGCAGTCCTACGCATGGCACGGTCTGTTGCTGGAGTCTGCGCTGGCCGGTCTGCACTCGACGCAGCGAGGACCCGTCCAGCGTGCCGTGCTGCAGATCGTCCCGGCTTACACGCTCCTCTCGTTCTCGTATGCTCTGTCGACCCTCTTCTTCTTCTTCTTCTCTTTCTTGCGCTCATCGGTTCCCACTGCTTTCTTTCTCTTCTTCTCTTCTCTCGGTTCGACTCCAATCCTCTCCAGGGTCGCCCGATTCGAGCTCGGGCGCAGCAACATCCCTGCGGCCAGGTCCCTCCTCGACGCGGCTCTCCGATTGAACCCGGCCTTCGACGTGGTCTGGCTCAAGTGCGTCATCTCACCTTGCTTGTGATGGTCGAGCCTTTTTCGTGAAGACTGACACGACACCACACACACACACTGCAGCGCCGCCCGGGTGCGCATGCGCGAAGGCGACGAGGCCGGAGCCCGACAGTTGCTCCAAAAGGCCGTCCAGACTCACCCCACCTCTGCCCTTCTCTGGCTCAACGTGCCTACCTCTTTCCCGCACCACCGCACACGCACACGCACACGCACCACCGCACACGCTTGTTTACACTGTGTTGCGTTTCCTCTCTCTCTCTCTCTCTCTACTCTTTCCGTCGTTAGTGGATTGCGTTGGCGCGAGGCGGCGACGAACAGGCGAAGGAGACGGAGGCCGAGCGCAGAAGCCAGGCCGAGCGACGCGGGGTCGTACTGCCGCCGGCGTCCGTCATCGTGGCGTGAACCCCACCAACACTGCCCAGACCGGGCAGCAGGCGATGGGGGGGGAGGGTGCGTGCACGTCCCGCCATCTTGTCTACCGCGCGTGCGCGTGTTCTAACCTCGCGTGTGCGCGGACGACCCGTGGGAGTGGAAGGCTCGCTAACTGTCTTCTGGTGTTTGCGCTCAATGGTACGTTCTTGATCGTGTGTGGTGTGTGCGGTGTGTGTGCGATCGGTTGACTGACATCTCCCTCTTGGTTCAGGACGTGTTCTGCACACAGGTAAAGGGGGGTTAGCATCTCTTCATGTGGTGTCTGTGCTCCATCTCTGCTACACGTACCTTCCATCACCGCTCTCGCAATTCCCCTTTTCTCTTTACCTCTTCACACCAGACACACACCACACCACTACCACCACCACTATCAAGAAGGGGGTAAGAGCAGACCCAAGAAAGACACAAAAATTCTCCACACCCCAATTTGGCAAATTTGGTGAACTCTCATCAAATGCAGACACAACACACACAACACAACACACACAACACACAACACAACAACACAACAACACACACAACACACAACACACGGGATTCATCTATCACATTCGGGCGGCATTCTAGAGGCGAGTGTAAAAAGATAGCGGGATAGTGGTGTCCTCCCTAACTCCCCAGCAGAGATCCAGCGCCGAGGCCATGTCTGCTCAACCAGGGCTGCCCCCCGCTACAACCAACAACCCACCCCGTACTACACCTGCAGAAGATGCCCTGCACCTTCTTGTCTCCACGTTGAACGTCATCACCTCAGACCGTGTTAGAAGAAATACAATCTCCGTTTTTTGATCTCGGGTTGTTGTTTCGAATTCGATCATCGCACAACATCAACGACATGTCGTCCACCACTGCGCCCGTGCTCGATCTGACCCAGCGGCCGCGACGCAACCGACGCACCCAGGCGCTCCGTGCCGCCGTGCGGGAGACGTCCCTCAGCGCACAGCACCTCGTGCTGCCGCTCTTCGTGCAGGAGGGCACCGACAAGAAGGATGCCATCGGCGCCATGCCCGGCTGCTACCGCCTTTCCATCGATCACATCGTCGCCATCTCCAAAGGTACCTGCCGTCAAATTTAATTTAATTGATTGATTTTAATTTAAACGAAGTTGTTTGCGGATAATTTTTGTTTAATTTTTTATTGTTATTTAATCTAAATAAATACATTTCGCTTATTTTGGACAATTATATTCTTATTATTATGGTTTATTTCTTATTTGTTTTTTATTTGTTTTGTTTCTATTTTTTCAGAGGCGTACGAGGTGGGCGTTGCGGGCGTGGCCCTCTTCCCTGCGCTCGACGACACCGTCAAGACCCGCACCGGCGACGAGTCGTACGTCTTCCGCGGCCGGCCATAGGCCGTGGCTGACCAGCCGCACACGTCGTGCTGCGTGTGTCGTGTCGCGCGTGTCGTGTCGTGTGCGTGTGCAGGTGGAACCCGGAGGGATTGCTGCAGCGCTGCGTGCGCGCCCTCAAGAAGGAGCTGCCCGAGCTGCTCGTCATCACCGACGTCGCGCTCGACCCCTATTCCTCCGACGGCCACGACGGCTACGTTCGTCTGCCGCACGACACGACACAACACGACACACGACACACGCGCGACACGACACGACACGACACTCACGGGTGGGACGCAGGTGACGGACGAGGGGATCATCGACAACGACATCACGGTGCCACTGCTGTGCAAGATGGCCGTGGCCCAGGCCGAGGCCGGCGCTGACATGGTGGCGCCCTCGGACATGATGGACGGCCGCATCGGCGCCATTCGCAAGGTACCGCGTCGTCGTGTCACACAACACGCACGCACACACCAGCCAACACTCGCTCATGTGTGCGTGTGCGGTTGTGTGTGTGCGTGTGCGGTTGCGTGCGTGCGGTTGCGTGTGTGTCGTGCGCAGGCGTTGGACGAGAAGGGGTTCACGCAGGTGGCGATCTGCAGCTACTGCGTCAAGTACGCGTCGTCGTTCTACGGCCCGTTCCGCGAGGCCCTCGACTCGGCCCCGCGCGCCGGCGACAAGAAGACCTACCAGATGGACCCCGCCAACCGCACCGAGGCCCTTCGCGAAGTCCACCTCGACGAATCCGAGGCACGACACGCATCGCACGACACGCACTGCACGCCGCACGACACACACCGCACCGCACGCACGGCACGCGCGGAAGAGTAATGGGTTGTTTTGTTGTGGGGGGGGGCAGGGTGCGGACTGGCTGATGGTGAAGCCGGGTCTGCCCTACCTGGACGTCATCCTGGCGGTGAAGCAGGCCACCGCGCTGCCCGTCGCGGCCTACCACGTGAGCGGCGAGTACGCCATGCTCAAGGCCGCCTCCGCCCAGGGTTGGCTCAACTACGACTCGTACGCCCTCGACAACACACGCACGACACGACATGGCACGACACGACACGACACGACACGACACAAGAGGCGGCTTACACAAGCGTGTGTGTGTTGTGTGTGTTGGTGTGGTGTGTGTTGTGTGTGGCCTGTCAGGTGTCTGCTGGAGAGCTTGCTGAGCTTGCGCCGGGCAGGTGCGAGCATCATCTTCACCTACGGCGCCATTGACGCCGCACGTCTCCTTCAAGACAAGGCCAAGGCTGCCAACTACCAGTAAGGTCTACCCACTGTGGCAGCCATGCAGACCTGCCCCCCATGTGATAAAAGTGCACATTGATGGGGTAGGAGCAGCCAAGAGGCAGGTGGGTGTGGTGCAAAGCAGCCAATTGTGATGGAAAAAAGAAGAGACTTCACACTATGCAAACAAGGTCATAAGAGTCTCCCACTTCACATTGGACCACTTCTCCTGCACAACAGGATTCTGCAGCACACATCAGCAATTACTGAATGATGCACCAAGAAGGAAGAAACAAAGAAAGAGTGGGATCCAAAGAAGTTGAGGGTGTGCTGGAGAATAATAGTGTGGGGATCCTGTAGGCAGGTGAGATGGCATTGGCAAAGTGTGTGGGGGAGCTGGAGAGGTAGATACCAACACCATGTGAAGGCAAGAGGTGACTTGCAGCATCAGTGAGATCAAGAGGACAAGAGGAAGAGACATGAGACCAATGTCATGAAGGTAGACTGAAACCTGCAGTGAATGGGCTTTAGTGAAATGGTTTGCCAGGTGACTTGAGTTGGAATAAGAATACATCTTGTATGTATATCAGCAACTTGAGTTGGGAAATCCACATTAATGTTATTTTTACACAGTGACTCAAGTCATGATGAATATCTAAAAATGATAAATTATAAGTAGTATTTGTTCACACTTAAGTCACCATGTAAAAAGGTGGCTTAAAAGTGATCTGTACTGGTTATTGGGAATTATGGAGTGGGTGTTGAGGAACAGCCAGCTTATATGCCTGTTATGATGTGGGAAGGAATGTGTAATGGGGCAGGAAGAGATAGGGTCTCTGATTTGGTGTCCATAGTTTGGTGGGCTGATGAGGCATTGGATCTTGGTTTTCCTCCTGCTAAGTAGAAATATGTGAGGGCCATCAAAAGCAGCCACTAGTTTGCCTATCCCCAACAACAGCAAGTGTAGTGAGCAGATCATGAAGCAATATAGTGATACACAACTCTGGTCCATGTTGGTGCCCATGTCTCCCTTTCTTGCCCACACAACCTTTGGATCATTGTCTGAAGCTGGAGACAAATGAGGCAGGTCCTATCTTGGCCCACAATGTACAGTGCTGCAAAGCATACACAAAGTTCATCACCCCTCCATCTGAAGTGCTCCCTCTGTAGAGCATTCCAGTCATATGTAACCTGGTAATTCAGGATTAGTGGTTTACATTTTGACTGCAAGTGTAGTGAACACAACCACATTGCATCTGGCAGGTTCACTCTTGCTGATTATTGATAATATTCACTTTCTTACCCTTTGGTGGGAAGAATAAAATGTCTGTAGGAAGTTACCCGCACAGACACCAAATTAGAACAGTGTCTTCACTTGCCTTCCCTGCAAACTCATGGCTAGGCCAGCCACAAATTTGCATACCACAAATGTTTTTGAGGAATTCGGGCCATGTAATTTTTTAATAAATTGCTGCTCCGCAACCAGCGGTTGTCTCTTTATTTCTGGGGCCACGCCACTCTGCGCGTTGTTGTCTTTCTCTCGCTGTCAGTCGCGCCAACGCACCACAAACCGCACACACCTCACACCACCGCCGAAGAAGAAAGAAAAATGACGACCGAACGCGAGGCCAACATCTACGAAGCCAAGCTCGCCGAGCAGGCCGAGCGCTACGACGAGATGGTGGCGGCCATCAAGAAGGTCGCTGCCTCGCTGAAGACCGGTGAGGGTCTGTCCGTCGAGGAGCGCAACATCTTCAGCGTGGCCTACAAGAACGTCATCGGCTCGCGCAGGGCTACGTGGCGCATCGTCTCCTCCATCCTCAAGAAGGAGGAGGACCGACCGGAGAAGATCGAGATGAGGATCAAGCACGCTCGCGCGCTGGCCAACAAGGTCGAGGGCGAGATGAACTCCATCTGTAACGACTGCCTCAAGGTCATCGACGACCACCTCCTCCCCTCGGCCGCCTCCGACGCCGAGAGCAAGACCTTCTACTACAAGATGTACGTTCTTTCTTCCTTCACTTACCCCCCGCCCTCTTCTCTTTATTAAGATTAGTTCACACGCCCTTCGTTCTTTTCTTTCTTGATCCTTCGTTCTTTTTTAATTCTTTGATGATCATCTTGAAGATGGCGGTGGCCAGGTAATACTTATTATTTGTTTCCCTTGAAATGACGCAGAGGTGGAATTGTTGTTATTTGTTTTATTTATCTGTTAATTTTGGGATATAAATTGAGCGGCTGCGTTGTCAGGGAAAATTCATTTATTTGGTTCGCTGAGTGGTGCAGACTCGTGATTGGTTGCCAGGAGGCTCAAGTTCGTTTTTTCCTTCTTCTTTTCTTTTTCTTCCTCTTCACAGGAAGGGTGACTACCACCGGTACATGGCCGAGTACTCGTCCGGCGAGGGTCGCCAGAAGGCCGCCGAGGCCTCCCTCCAGTCCTACCAGTCCGCCGCCGAAGTCGCCAAGGGTTCGCTCTTTCTTCGCTTTCGTTCTTTCTGATTTCTCTTTCGTTCTTTTATTACTGTACTCATATTAATTTGTCGACACACAGAGCTGCCGTCGACCCACCCGATTCGTCTGGGTCTCGCGCTCAACTTCTCCGTGTTCTACTACGAGATCCTGTCCTCGCCCGAGAAGGCCTGCCAGATCGCCAAGCAGGCCTTCGACGAGGCCATCAACCACCTCGACGGCATCGGC
This sequence comes from Acanthamoeba pearcei, assembly GCA_000826505.1. Taxonomy (NCBI): domain Eukaryota; phylum Discosea; order Longamoebia; family Acanthamoebidae; genus Acanthamoeba; species Acanthamoeba pearcei. Next base: position 40,837 of record CDFJ01218913.1, read on the forward strand.
GAGGAGGAGTACAAGGACGCGACGCTCATCATGCAGCTCATCAGGGACAACCTCACGCTCTGGACTTCTGATATGCAGGAGGGAGACGAAGACGACGACGACGAGGGTCAGGAGAAGAAGGAGGAGCAGGACTAGACACCCTCGCCCCAAAGAACGAAGAGAGAAAGAGGGAAAGAGAAGAGGGAAAGAGAAGAGTGGGACAGCAGCTGAAGAGGTGTGAGCCCCTTCACAAGAAAATGTAAAAAAAATATTACAAAAAGCTCGGCCAATTTTCTTTTTTTAATTCAATGAATAAATAACAAAATAATATTATTATTAATAATAAAAAAGAGCGGTTGGGGCAACGGACACAAAAAAGAGAAGATGGGAAAGGATGGAAAGCGAGGCGAAGATCGAAAGATGAAGAAGGAGCGAAAGGAGCGCGAGAAGGAGGAGATGCGCCGCTCCCGCCAACGAGCCTCGAGCGAGAGCGGCAGCGAGTCGGCGCCGGCCTTCCCCGATCACTACGGCGAGGCTTCCGCAGCAGCGAAGACGACCCATGTGCCCTCGCTCTCCCTCGGCACGGAGGGGGGCGGCCTGGAGATCGCGGCCGACAGCACCAAGTCGCCATCAACCTTTCTGCTGGACCAGATGACGACCATGCTCGCCCTCATGAACGGCCACCACGAACACGAAGTCGCCCGGCTCTCCCTCGACGGCCTCCTCGACATCCTCTCCCGCGTACTCCCCCCTCCCTCGCTTTCGTTCTTTATTTCGTTCTTTCTTTTTCTTTAAATTTAAATAAATAGAAATATAATAAATCAAATAAATAGAAATATATTAAAATAAAAGTATATTTAATTCCATATTTAAAAATATTTAAATGATTTTTGATTGATATGCAGATAGAGGACAACGACCCGCGGGTGACGTCGTTCGACGGGCAGGACTACCGCCACTGCTTCACGACCGAGCTCTACGAGCGCCTGTTCCTCGCCCTCGAGAAGAACCGCTGCCTCGCCACCCTCAAGCTCACCCACCTCGACCTCGAGGACGGCCACCTCCAATTCCTCGCCGAATCCCTCCAGGTCCGCGCCACTCGTGTCGTGCGTGTCGTGCGTGTGCGATTCATTGACACATGCGTGTGTGCGGTCGTGTCGTGTTGTTGGTCGTGTCGTGTCGTGTCGTGTCGTGTCGTGCGCAGATCAACACTTCGATCGTGCTTCTCGACCTCTCGTGGAACCACTTCACGGACGAGGGCGTGTTGCGGCTGCTCGAGGCGCTCGAGGGCTCGCTCGGCAACCGGTCGCTGCAGGACGTCTACCTCTTCGGCAACGCGGAGCCGCTCCACCCGAAGATCACCCGCGAGATCCACAAGTACCTCCGCCGCAACAAGGCCGCGGCCAAGGCCAAGCGCCCCGGCCGCAGCGCCACGGTCTACGTGCCGATGCCGGCGATGATGACGTCACCATCGTCGGCCGCGGCGGCCGCTTCGACTGCCACGTCAGCACAGCACTCGCCGGCGGGCTCGTCGTCGCCGGCCTCGCATTCGCCTTACTCGTCGACATCGGCCGTCGGCCTGAGCTCGTCGGGCGGCATCTTGGGCGGCGCCGGAGTCGGTTCTGGTGGGCTCGCAGTCAAGGACAAGCGGTCGTCGCTGCCGGTGAGCGAGAAGGACCGGGAGCGGCTGCGCAAGCTCGAGGACGAGCTCGGCGCGATGGCCCGCGAGATGAAGGAGGACAAGCGCGAGAAGAAGGCCCTCAAGGAGCTCAACGAGCTGCTCAAGCAGAAGATCACCGACCTCGTCGCCACGTCGTCGGCATCGGCGTCGTCGACGGTGTTGACACCGCCGCCGTCGCCTTCGACGTCGGTCGCGGGGTTTCCGCCGTTCGGTCTGGTGCCCCCGCCCGGCGTGGACTCGAAAGAGGCTCGGCGGCGCTCCAAGGAAATCGAAAAAGAGGAAAAAGCCCACCGCAAGGCACGCACCGCACACACCTCACGCAGCACACGCCGCACACGCGCGCACACAACGGCACACGCCGCATCGTGTGCTGATGGGCTGATGGGTGGCTTTGGCTGCAGGCGGAGAAAGCGGCGCAAAAGAAGACGAAGCGCAACTCGACGACGCCGCAGCCTGCGGGAGCACCGGCAGCGCCTTTCGGTGCGGGCACGCCCAAGCGGAGCCCGCGCGGCGTCAAGAATTTCTTCGCCTCCCTCGGCTCCTCCGACGCCACCGTCTCCACCCGTACGCGCGACTTGTGTGTCGTGTGCGTCGTGTGTCGTGTGTGTCGTGTGTTGTGTCGTCTCATTGTAGACAATTGCAGAAAAGGGGCGCGAGCGCGCGCACTCGCTCACGTTCGAAGAGCCGCCGGCGCCCGTGCGCACGGTGCCACCGGGGTCGCCGTCGCAGACGATCGTCAACCCGCTGTCGGCCGACCGCTCGCTCGGGGCGTCACACCTCTACGGCATGGCCTCGGTCTCGGCGCTCGGCTCGCTCGTCTCGGCGCGCGCAGGCGGCGGCGGAATCGGAGCGAAAGCCGCCGCCGGCGACGCGGGAGGAGCGGTCGGAGCTAAAAAGAAGGCGGTGATTGGGCGTTGCATCAGGCAGGTCAACATCGCCGGCGTCACCTCAGCCAAACTCAACTCCGGCCGGCCAGAGAGCGAAGACGAAGAACAGCAAACAACCGCGGCGACGAAGGCGACCAAAACGAAAGCGAAGAAGACGAAGAGCGACAAAAAGAACGAAGACGAAAGCGAAGACAGGGGGGAGGCCGAGGCCGAGGTCGAGCAGGAGGACGTCTATTGCAGCGCCTACGAGTGTCTGCTCGACGGGTGGGGCTGCCAGATGCGGGAGCTCACGATGCCCATCGCCCTCCTCTCCAACACCATCCACTCGATCTCGTCGCCGCCCACCTCGCCCAAGGCCCGGAGCGCCGAGGCCCGGCGAGCCGCCGTACGCCTCACCAAGCGCGGGCTCAACGTTTCCATTAATCCCCTCGGTACGCACGACACGCACACGCACACGCACACGCACACGCACACGCACACGCACACGCACAC
>CDFJ01219758.1:0-11772 GCA_000826505.1 Acanthamoeba pearcei
AATCCTGAGGAGGACATTGGCCGTTCAAGCCCAGCCCGATCAGAAGAGCCAGAGCCTGTTTTGTGAAGGAGAGGCAAGAGAAGGAGAAAAGATGTAGGTGCTGTGTAATGCTTGCAGTGCTTGAGGTGTTGGTGACAGACCTGCGTATGGCACGCAGGTATGAATGCCACTCCTCCACTATGTATCTTTTGCCTCTCAATAACACAATAGCATTCCCATACCTGCCTCCATCCCATAGCCTACAGGAGTTCAGGACTGTGTACACGTACTCACTTGCCTCCATCCCATTGCTTACAGGGAGTTCAAGACTGCGTACATGTACTCACTTGCCGCACAACCTGTTTTCGTGCATATAGATGTCGTACGATTAAATTTCTCCAGTGCATACGCGTACGCACCATAGTGCGCCAGTCCAAACGACTTCACACCAGTTCACTTCTAAATTCCACAGCCCGCACACCTCAGACTTGCATGCCAAGCGTCATGATCCTGCTTGTCATCACCAATCCACCAACAAAATGAAGCTGCTTATTTTGGGCACACCAGGAATAAGCACCTAATTTATTACCTGAAAACAGGTCCAATCTGAAATGCAACTTTAGTGCTATAAAATCAATTTTACTTTCCATTTATTCTTCTATTTGTTGTGTCATCTCTCAAAAACAAGCACCAAAACTACTTGCATAAATCATTCCAGCACTTCAAAACTAAAAATCGCACAAAAAAAATTGACATAGGCCTAAATACTTGAAACTACTTGCTCTAACACCATTTTAACACAACAAAAATTTCACAGTCATTTTCGACCTCTCATCTTAAATGAGCGCAAGTTTTGGCAAGTTGGGGGTTGGGCTGCAGGAGGGTTGGCTTGCTGTTGGGGCAGCACAAAGCCAGGCCATTAGGTGTCTGCTCAATTGTTCCTGTTCATCAGTGGTCATTGGGCTTCCTTTCATAGAGTCTTTCACCCCCTGTTTGATGTGCCACCTTAGAAGGCAGGCCAACTGGGTCTCTGTTGGTGGAGGGGAACTGAAATTCCCTCAATACAGAAATTATGCAGGAGAAAACTCCACCAAGAGAGGTGGTGGAGAACCTGCAGAGCCCACTCAGGTTAATGTCTGTGGTGAGACTTGAACCTGAGTGGTAAGGGAAGGGTACAGCTAGAGAACCAACTGAGCCACACCCCTTCCCACAATCCTGCGTATCATACTGGTACAATACTCAGGATTCCAACGTTTGCTGGGATTTTGTGATGACCATGCACAATGAATAATAAGCCAGTTGCACCTGGAGGATGAAGAAGACACTAATAATTGACACTACACTACCCCAGTACGGTACGTTCGCCCTTTGTATTATCATGACTACGAGCAGCTGTAAACCGCTCACCGAGGGATCCATCCCTGACGATCCATCCTTTCGTCCACCCTCCCCACCTCCTCTCCACTCCCTCCTGACTACAAGCAGCTGTAAACCGCTCGCCCAGGGACTATACCCTGTTCGCCGCCCCATCTCAATTGTCTACCTCCTCTCCCCCCCATACTCCAGTTTTCACCATAATAAATCAGGCTCCAGATTTAATCTTGTCACCAAATTTCTCATCCGCGTTACCCCACACTACCCTGCTACTCATATCTCCCCCCTCTCTGGCCCAAGCTACCCTCCTTCACCCGCCCCACATGGAGGTGGTAGATGACGCAAGCCACCCTATTGCCCTCATGGCCCAATGCTGGGTGCGGGAGAAAATGAGTTCACTCTATCCCCCTGCCGCCTCAACACCACTGGTCCCCACTCCCCCCCCTCCCCCTCTTGGCATCAGCGGGCCCCTGGCCAAGCACTCGTGGACACCTCTCCGTCCAGCCCCTGCCCCGGTCCCACCTGCGCCCAAGGTCAGCCGAGACAATTTCATGCCGATCTGGCCGCGCCCCATTGGACGACCAAATGGATCGTAATTTTCACTCACTGCAATAAACCCTCCTCATGCCAGCCAATCCAATGTTGTGCAGTGTGGCCTAACCAATGGCGCCTCTCCCCCAAGAGGGTAGCTACTTTTATGTACCTCAATAAACCTCCTCCGCCCCAACCACTCCTGTGTTGTGTAGCCTGGCCTAGCCAATGGAGCCCCCTCCTGGATAATAACAATAACATCCAACCATTATCAACCCCTGGCTGTGTAGTGGCTGCTATTGGCCTGGAGGCCTCCTGACACCCCCATAAACACTGTGGAGCAGTACCCCTCCCTACCTTTCCCACCCACTTCTCCTTCCCTTGCAGAACATGACCCCACAGCATGAACAACCCCCAGCACCCCAAGTGCAAGTGGACGCTCACCCTGGACCTCCTGCCTACCCATCACAGGGCTATCATAGATGATGAGGATGATGAGGCCAAGGAGAGATCTGGCTTATCTGGTGATGAGGCTTTTGAGGAGGAGGAGGAACATGGCCTCATTGGATGCTGCACCATCCTCATCTTGGGCCTCAAGCTGATGGAGTATGCTGCTGCTCTGACCAGGCTTCAAGGCGCAGGCCTGCCCATTGTTGCTGATGAGGCCCCCTATTGTATGGTCATGGAGGTCATGGGCCTTGACATCCCTGAGTTGGAAATTGAGGAGATGGTGTGCAAGCTCTTGAGCTGCTGGTGGGGACTGGGCCACATCATGATTGATGTCTTCCAGCCAGTGAGAGAGTGGGTCAAGGTTGCTATTCAGGTAGCCAACAAGGGTGACTTTGTGGTAGTCACCCTTGAGGCCCTTGTGGAGTTTCTAACTTGAAAGGGCATCTAGCTTGACCTGTCCCACACCTCACTCAGCATCATTGTACCCAGCACCTGGCTCCTACTTCTCAACAATGTGGAGTGCACAAGCAAGATCTACGCCCTGTGTTGGGTTGTCCTCCTCAGCAAAGAGCTTGAGGTAGGCCCCTGGAAGGACAGGTACTGTCAGGCAGAGCACCACATCTACATGCAAGGACTGGTGGACACGGCCTCCCAGCGGGCCATCCTCGACTTTCTCCAGTGCAGATGTGGGGAAATTGTAGACCACCACTTTGGCAGATTGGAGGATAGTTGGATGGCCCCATGGATGACTGTACAATTCAAGATGGCCACAGGCATGGACTGCGCCATTGAACTCAGTGGTATGGTCCCCCCCCCTCGCCACCATCAATCTATTGCCCCCTCATGTTCCTCGTGGCAGATACACAGGCAAAAAGTCATTCAATGGCAAGCCAGTCACCATTGTCAGGTCTAAGTCCCAGGCCAAATGTTAAACCTGCATGGCTGAGGTACAAGCTAGACTGCAATGTCAGGTGGGGCGCAGGGTGGAGAATGCCAATGCTGTTGCTGAGTACAAATGCTGTGCTGCAGAAGCCACAGCCACCTTCACCGGGCTGCTCTAGTCTCCCCACTTGTCTGCCCCTGGTGGGCTGTGGCCTTTTCCTGGGGCATTGTAGACTGACAGGCTGCCTGCCCTTTTCCCCTATTGGTCTTCTCCTCTCCCTACTTATTTTGCTGTTGGTTGCTCCCTTGCCCTCCTTGTGTGTGAGCATGTGCAGTGATAATGAATCAACCAACTTGCTGTCCTATAGCACCCTCCCAACCCCTGTTATGACAATGGAGTACTGGGTGAACAGCTACCCCCCACCTGTTAGGTGTTGCAGGAGATGGATGAGAACTGTCATGCCCAGGCTGGGGCCATTGGGCGCAATAGGGATTGGAGGGCTGTTGGTGGCTGTGCTGGTGGCCCTGCTGGTTGGCAGTGTCTCTGTGGCCAATGCTGAAGTGACACAAATGGTGGAGGTGGACTACTCACCTGGGGAAATTGTAACATCCATTGCCACCACCTGTGGGCTCCTCAACATAGTGTCAATTAACATTAATAGAGTGCCTGGTTGGCTCCAGACCATTGACTGCATCATGAGTAAAAGAAACTGGCACATCGTTCTATGCAAGAAACTGGTGTGATTAGTAAGACCAGCCCCAACCCGCACACGGTCCTCTGTAAGAGCATGCAGAACAGCATATTCTTCAATTCACCACACCTGGCACACCTTCGGCACAAACAGTACAACACTAAAATCAGAGACCTGAAAATGGAGCTACAAATGGGTGCCATCAACCCCTTACAGTACGACACCCAGGCCCAGCTAGCAGGTGGTTGTTGTGTATATCTGTCTGGGGGGCTGGCTATAATTGTCCACTGGAGTGTGCTCAATCAAGTACAGGTACATAAACTCTTGTGCATTGACAACACTGGTTGCACCTAGTGGAATAAGTGCTTGATGGCCATCTTGCTGTCCATCAATGGCAAGATGTTGTGTGTACTTAATGTGTACGCCCCAGCCAAGGGTAGCTCATGTGTCAGTGAGTGGATCAGTGCGCGCTTGCGCCTGGTGGTAGATGAAGTCTTGTCTCATGGCTGGGATGTAATTGTGGGTGGTGATTTCAATGCCGCCCCTCAACCCGTGGACTATGGGAGGCCAGAGCAGTACAAAGCATGCCCAGAACTCTTAGGCCTCCTCTCTGATGGTTTACTGGTTGACAGTTTTAGACAAGCTAACCCTGACACCATAGACTTCAGCTGGACCAGGATGGCCAAGAGAATGTACCTGGGGACTTGAGGTGGCATAGACGGGCTGGATGGTCAAAGCATGGACGTGATCATGTCATTCCTGCTCCCTGAGGATAGAAACAGTGTGACCAGCGCCAGCTGGGCCTTCTACCAATGGTACTGCAGGCTGGTGATCATCCAAAAATGCATAGACCTCATTCTTATCAGCCTGGAGATAGACATGGCAATGGCCGCCATTGACACCAACACAGCCATTGACTCTGACCACGCCCCTGCCACGCTGTCCATCTCACTCCACAATGTGCTGGAGCAGGTCGTGGAGCAAAAGTACAAGTCCGCCACCTGTGCATTCGCCTCACACAAGCTAGAGCAGGACTGCGTCAAATCCAAGTTTGGCACTGTAATCAAGGAGCAGCTTGCTGACAACACTCCCAGTTCATTGGGCATCAACAGGGTGAGCAAGGCCATCCTGCATGCCGCAAATGGGCTGCTGAAGCCCACAGGACACAAACGGGACAGTGAGGCTGTAGGGATAGCAAGGCGCTACGCCCACAAGGCCATTAAAGTCACCAACCACATTAAAAGGAGTGTTGGTAGGAACGAGGTGGTGCAGGTCACCCACAACATGTTACAGTTGGCAGAGGCTCCCAAATGGGCTAGGTGTGAGCTGCCCAGGCAGTGGAACCTGAGTACAGCTGCCAAGTACTTACAAGTGGTGTCCACAGCCAAGCACAACACCCACCGCCAACTTGACACCGAACAGGCCAAGCAAGAGGGCACCAGAATGGATTCTCTCATCCAACACAGTGCACTGGGGTCACCCAAGGAGCTGGCTTTGTTCTGGTGCAAGCTGAACTGCCAGGCACCTGGAGCCCCCACCCTCAGCGCCACTACAATAGTTGATGGGGCAGCTGTCACCTACTGGAACGCCCAGTCAGTTCTCAACACCTTCATGGCTTATTGGGTGAACCTATACAGGCCCATGCCACCCCACCATAGGAATGATAAGCCATGGTTCCATGATCAGCCACTGCCCATCCCTGCTGTGGAAATCACTTCCCTCATGGCGCCCATAACTATGCGTGAATTCAAGACCGCCCTGGCCAGGGCCAGAAATGGCGCCCCAGGAACAGACAGCATAGACACTGTTATGCTCAAAGCAGCCCCAGAGGAGACCCATAGGCTCCTGTGTGATAGTATGAATGATATCCTCTCACGTAAAGCCAATATCCCACCAGAATGGAGGGCAGCATGCATCATCCTCCTACCAAAGGACAGGACACCTGATAACCCCGCCAATTATCATCCAATATCATTGTTACAAGTTACATATAAAATATTCACCAAAATCCTCACAGATCAGCTGTCCACCATGGCAAACAAGCACATTCTAGACCACTCACAGCTGGGCTTCCATAAAGGTATGTTGGCCCAGTCAGCCCTACACACTCTCACTGACATGCTTGAGGACTCCAAGCACAACAACAGTGAGGTTCATGTAGCCTACGTAGACTTTAAAAAAGCTTTTGACTCAATTGGACACCAGGAACTCATCAAGGTCCTGGAATTCTATAACCTGGGTACCAAATTTACCAAGCTCATCAGGGACCTGTACACCAGGTGCCACGCGGATATCTACCTCAATAATTGCACCAGCAACAGCTTTCCTGTGTTGCAGGGAGTGCGCCAGGGTGACATGTTGTTGCCACTGCTTTTCATCCTCACCATCAACCCTGCTTTGAAGTGGATTAGTAAGCCAGGTAAGGGCTACAGCTTCCTCAACGGCATTCACATGTCTATCATCACTTATTGCGATGACATTGCTCTCATTGGCAGCTGTGCAGCCAAGGTTCAAGCCACATTCAATCAGTTGGTTGCCTACAGGAAATGGGTCAGGTTGGAAATCAACCCAACCAAATCAGCTTACACAAATGCCCGTGGCAGGGCGCAGGCCATACTGAAAGTCCCAGGCCATCGGGAGGGAATCCCACATGCCACCGTGGTCCCATGGCTACCACCCACCACATCCTACCAATACATGGGCATCCTCATCAACGCTAACCTGGAGTGGACTGACCACCTTGCACACATACAAAAAAAGGTGGCGGCTTACCAGCATCTCATATGCAATAAACAGCTTACAACCAGCAACAAGGTGTACATCAGCAACGTGGTTACCAATGCTTTTGTTGTTTATGGCATGTGTGTGGTCCCTTACCCTAAAAAATGGCTACTCTAAGTTCAAGCTATCACACTTGCCACTATCAAAAGCTCTATGCAGGTGCCCTGCAATGCCAACAACAAGCCATTTTTCATGCTGGTACGCATGGGAGGTAGGGGCCTTGTTAGCCTGGTTGACCTCCAATCAGCACATGCCTGTTCCAACACACTGAGGGAACTCACCACGGTGGCCCTCAGCTCTACCACCATAGGCACTAGTTGGCAGCACGCCTATGCCATCAAAAACAGTCACATCAAACGCTGGGTCCACGCACTCCAAGACCAGGGGTGGCAGGCATGGCCCAGGCTGCGCAACCTGGACTGGATCAGTCATTTTGCCCCAGATCCAGCACTGGCCTACTCATTGGTGGGCTGGGGCATATGCCATTGGTCACAATTGGTTCACAACGGCCGCCTCCACCCCAGGGATCAAATTCTCAATGCTGCCAGCACAGCTGTCTCACTGCACATGTACATGTGTATTGCCATGGCTATGACTGGCCTGCCCCAACATGCGGTGCTGGTGGAGGAGGCAGAGGACAAGCTGCGGAAGCTCAATACATTCTTGCCCAGAGTGGGAGAGCTACAAGACTTACACTACCATCACCCCTCCAACACACTTACCATCTTTACCAATGGCTCATGCAAGGACAGGTCCACGGCGGCTGGCGTGTTCTTCAGCCCGGGGTCCAGACGCAACTGATCTTTCAGAATAGCAGTGGAGCCCATCTCCATGGTGGCGGAGCTCCACGCCATCAAGGAGGCTCTCATGTGCACGCCCACAACAACCAACATTTGCATCACCACGGACTCCAAGGCGGGCATAGACGCCATCACAGGGTGGCTTGGTAAGCCAGCTAAGCACCACCATACGTGTGTGGGCGCAGGAGTTCTGGCACGAATACAATGCCACCTTGACAAGTACAAAACGCAAGGCCATGAAGTACATTTCCAACATATTTACAGTCACATCTCCCACAAGAAGTCAACCACAGTGGCCCAAGGCCAAGCAGAGGTGCATGCCCTGGCCAAGAAGTTGGACTTCCTCAAAAACCAGTTATGGGGCCCTTTTGAGCAGTGGGTGGCAGGCAACGAGGGCGCGGACAAGCTGGCAGACCAAGGCCATGCATCACCACCCATTCTGGGGCTGTGGGTTGTTCCTGCGTGTAGCCCCAATGTGGTGCTGTTTGATGGCAAGGGGTGCATTGTAGAGGGCAACATTGCACGTAAAGTGCTCCAAAAAGAGTCTGGCAAATGGGTCACTGACATGAAAATGAAGCCGGCCAGGGGGGCAGCCCTCAGAGCAGAGGGTATAGATCGCGGTGCTACCCACGCCGCCTTGGATCTCAGCCCCCTCCCCAGAGTGCGCCGCATGGCCAATTTCCTTCATAAGGCTTGGTATGGTATGCTGCCAGTCAAGAACACCAGACATCACCTATACTGGCGTAGAAGTGGAGACGGTGTGGTGGTGGTGATGCCCCCCCCTGAAGCCGCCTGTGGGGAGGAAGCCAGACTCAACAAATGGATCGTGCGGCAACACCAGTACCAATTGCAAATATGTGAGCTATGTGCTGCTGGCACCAGGGAGACTATGGAGCACGCCCTCACCGACGAGTGCAGCCACGGCTGCCACATGTCCTCAGATACCACTGCGGATGTGCTGCAGCTGATCCAGGCCCAGGCCACAAAGGGAGTGGAGCACGTTGACCACATTCCCCTGTGGTTCCTGGCGGGGGTCACGCCCAATGGACTCAGCCCTTGTGAGTATGCCCCGTTCACCGAACTCAGGGCGTTCAACAAGCTATGGGGTGCCCTTGGGTATGTCCCCGCCCCGCTGAGTAAGGCCCTGGACTATTTTGGAGTCGCTGACAAGAAGCTGCTCACTGCCCACATCGCTCAGCGGGTCGCGACTGGCGCCTTCCTTCGCTGGGGAGAACATTGCACCGCCCTTACTTCCAGTGCAGGTTGGCTGGCAGCCTCAGTGGAAGCAAGGCGCACAGTAGAAGTGGGCATAGGCTAACCAAACACCTACTGCGGGGCTGAAACCCCGGCACGGCGCGTGGAAAGGGGGACCTTGGTTCCAAACCCCGCGTAAGTGGGTCCTTTCCGCCTACAAACAAAAAAAAAAAAAAATGACCATGCACAATGTGAAATTTGGGAGCAAACACCTGGCCGAAAGGTGGCGCAGGTTGGCTTCCCGCCAAAAGACACTCTTGATTTTTGATTTCACCTCTCTACGCAATCAGAGAAACGCAATGGGTACGTAAATTTCCTTGTAGGTCGCCCCATGGCCCCTCTCACGAGATTCATCGGTGCTCAGAGACTCCTTTGTCGGACAAAGGCCACAAGAGCGTGCTCCACAAGATGGTCTCCTCCTCCCCCGTATTAGACACACTCACGGACTACGAAGCGGCCTGCAAGCACCTTGCGACTGGTACTCCGGAACACTCGATCGTGCAAGAGATCCAGAAATCAGGAAGTTCCTCGGCGAGCTTGCAAGCGCTTCTCTCGGTTCGTTTGCTCTCCCTGGATTACATCTTATGCTTTATTGTTGGGCGATAACACGATGTTGTCAACGCTACTGTCAGATTTTAGCGTTGAAGGAAGGCGACGTCGATGCCCTATGGGCAGAGAAGTGCCGCAAAAGTGCTCACTTTGCGGCTGCTGCGAAGGTTCTTGAGAACACCTTCGAGCGCCTCGAGATTCTGTCTGGCTGCGGAGAGCTGTTGTGGGTCGGCCACTTCCTCGCTGCGCTGACCCTAGGTGGGCACAGTCTTGAAAGTGACAAGATAAGCATCGACGGGTACGTTCTCCCAATCCTGCTCTTCGCCAACACACGTCGCAAGCCTCAATTTCATGTTGCACAACTTCGACAGGGATGTCTTGCTTCAAGGAGCTCGAGCAATCCCTGCCACGCCAAGCGGGAAATTCGTGCGACCGGACCAGTGCATCGGTGTCCCGAAGGTCTGCATCAGTCCGGAATGGCAGGCGCTGTGCGCTGGGAAGGCGATTCTCCCTCTCGACATCATGGAGTATAAGCGTGACACGGCTATCACCAAAATCACTAAACACTGGTATGTGGCCGCCTTCTCCTTCTGATTCTGGTGTAGTTGATAACAAGGGTTGACACCCAATTGATTGCAGCTACAAGTTGCTCTACGCGGCGATCGTCTGCGCTTACCACCAGCTCGACCTACACGACGCTGTGATGTCCGAACCTCCGGCACCCTCCCAATTCTCCGCGGCCATCCCCTTAACCTTGGCCACGATCATGCACGGCAACCACTTCCACATGACCTGTGTCTGGTACGCCAAGGGCGTTGGCCTTCGCTGGGGCGTTCTCTACGATCGGCGCATCAACAACGTGCTCGAACTGAAGCGGTGCTTTCTACTTCGACACGAGGCCATCAACATTGTCATCCGGTTCGGCGAATTGCTCCGTAGCTTCGACCTCACCAGCAAGCGGAGTCCGCGCCGCGATGTCTGGTGGAGAAGGTTCTGTGTCTGTGGCACGAAGGACAACGAAGAGCGCTACGTACAGTGCTCGACGTGCCTGAACTGGTTTCACCCCAAGTGCGTCGAGCTCACCAAGATTCCTCGAGGCGATGTCCCGTGGCACTGCCCGGCCCACCCGCCAAAGCTACAAGCGGAGGCAGAGCCCAGGGAGAATCATGGCTCCCGAGACGGAGGTGGTGGAATGGCCACCATCGCATCATCCTCGCTCCATCCAGAGCCGGTCCGCCAGCTCTTCAAGGTTCGCTTGCTGACAGACCATCACCTTCTTATCTGCTGAAACGCTTGAATTCTACTTACCAAGTGGTTGTGGAAAAATGAATAGAATTCCAAGAGCGAGGTGTGGCTGTGCCAAAGTGCCGTTAACGGCCGTGAGCAGCAAGTGGTGCTGAAGCTAGTCGACACGTGGGAACGTGCGATGGAGGAAGCACGGATCCTCAAACAGCTTCGCGGGGTCCCGAACGTGGCGCAACTTTTGGACGTTATCCATCACAGCCCACCCAAGGGCCCATCCCGTCTGGGCCTTGTGATGGAGTACTATCCATCATCGGGTAACTCCTCCCTCCATCTTCTGCTTCATGACGTTGCTGCTGACCTACGACGTGCTGCCACACTGAAGATGATTGGATTAGCTCAGCACAGTTGAGCTCCGATCGCACCTTCGGGCGCTACACGAGGCAACTCCTTCAGGTAATGCCTGAAATGATCATTTGAATGGTTATTTTGTTAATGTCAAGATCCTCCCACAGGCTGTGAACGACATACACGAGCGCGGGGTCGTGCATTACGACATATCCCCCTCCAACGTTATGTTCACCACGGGCGCGCAGCATGGAGAAGAAGAAGAAGAAGGACCCACAGTCCTCCTCGACTTTGGGAGCGCGCTGGCTGAACAACCGCGGGGAGCAAGGTGGTATCAACGTTCGAACTGGGGCACGACTGGCTTCGTTGCTCCCGAGGTGGTCGCATTCGGCAAGTGCAGTCACAAGATCGACGTGTGGAGCGCCGGTGCCCTGATCGCTTTTCAGGTTTGCTCTCAGCACATGGCCCATGTGTCCTGCTGACGCCACTGCTGGCTTTATTCTCACGTGTGTGCGGTGGTGCAATCATTGGTGACAACAGTTGCTGGGTGTGTGGCCGCGAACCAACAAGGAGACGGAAACTGTGGCGCAGATGACGTTCGACCAAGTCAAGGCGTGGGCGCAGAACAATCCCCAGCGATGGTGCCATACTGAAGCCAGCTCTTTCCACGAGGACAAAGACCTCAGCTAATGGCGTGTTTCTGTCAGGTGGCCATCTGCTCCGACTCCCTACCTGACCCCGAGCCGCTGGGAGTTGGTGCGGCGCATGCTGGCCCTACACCCTGCGCAGCGCCTGGACGCATCTTCAGCTCTCGAGCAGTTCGACGCACTGTGGTCTCGCCCGTCCCCCGCTGCCGGCAAGCAAGACTCCCCCACCTCCAAGTGAAGTCC
>CDFJ01219802.1:0-10176 GCA_000826505.1 Acanthamoeba pearcei
AGGAGGAGCCGAGTGGAAATGAAACAGAGACGGAGGAGGAGAAGGCGGAGAAGGGGCAGCAACCACAACAACACGAGGGCGACGACGGAGAAGGGGACGGGGACGGGGCACGCCTACGGGAGGCGGAGGCGGCGCGCCTTCGAAAGGCGGAAGAGGAGGAGCGGCGAGTGGCCGAAGAGGAGCGCCAGCACGTGGAGCAGGAGGCCGAGCGGCTGAGCAAGATCGAAGAGGAACGGCTGCGAATAGAAGCGGAGGCCGAAGCCGAGCGGCTGCGCAGGGCGGAAGAGGAGCGGCGGCGAATCGAGGCTGAGGCTGAAGCTGAGTCCGAGCGGCTGCGTCGGGCCGAAGAGGAGCGGCTGCGGGCCGAGGCCGAGGCCGAGCGGCTGCGCCTGTCCGAAGAGGAGCGGCTGCGACTCGAAGCCGAGGCCGAGGCCGAGCGTCTGCGCAGAGCCGAAGAGGAGCGGCTGCGGGCCGAGGCCGAGGTTGAGCGTCTGCGCCTGGCCGAAGAGGAGCGCGCCAAGGCCGAGCGCCTACGGAAGGAGGAGAAGGAGCGACGGCGGAGGGAGGAAGCCGAGCGGCGGCAGCGCGAGGAGGCCGAGCGCCGACGGCTGGAGGAGGAGCGACGGCGCCTGGAAGAGGAGCGACGGCGGCAGGAGGAGGAACGGCGGCGGATCGAGGAGGCCGAACGGCAGCGGAAGGAGGCCGAGCTGGCGAAGGTGATGGCCGACCTGGAGGAGCGGCGGCGCGCGCTCGAGCAGCGTCTGATGCTGGAGGAGGAGGAGCGGCGGAAGAAGGAGGAGGAGCTGCGGCGCAAGAAGGAGGACGAGGAGCGACGCGAGCGGGAGTGGGAGGTGTGGAAGCAGCAGGAACGGGAGCGCGTGCAGGAGCTCGTCGAGCGCGTGCGCAAGGAGGCCCAGGAGCAGGTATTGTCTGTCGCACACGCATCACCACAGCACACGCAGGCGCACACGACACGGCACTACACAAAACTCACACGCGCGACTCCAGTTGAAGGAGAAGCTGGCGCCGTTCCTGCCGCCGTCGCTGGTGGGGTCGGTGGAAAGCAAGGGGCCAGATCCCAGGTCATCCCTCCTGGTCGCCATCAAGGGGACCAGCGTCGCCAACCTCAACCACGTACGCACCCACCTCCCCTTCTCTTCGTGGTGCGTGTGCGTGTGCGGTGGTGCGTGTGCGCAGTGTGCTGATGGGAGGTGTGCAAATTGTGTAGATACCGCCACCGCCGGCAGCGCAGGTGGGGGTGCGGAGGGAGTCGGACGGGAGCGGCATTCGGGAGTCGCTCATCCAGGCGCTGAGCTCGCGTCGCTTCTTCGTCCTCACCGACGAGGAGAAGGGCGAGGGCGAGGGCGAGGCCGGCGACGAACCGGACCAGGCCGACGAGGAGGACGACTGGACGGACGACACCGACGAGGAGGACTGGGCGACCAGCCTGGCCGAGGCCGACCCCCCGTCGCCCCCCAGCGGGAGGGGAGGAGAAGGAGAAGACGCAGAACAAGAGGCGGAAGCTGAACAAGAACGCGAACCCGCCCAGGTGAAACACGACGTGGCGGAGGGATCCTAGTTTGAGTACTACTCCCACCAGCAGATGTAACGTAGAATAGTAATATATGGCGTTTATTCTCATCTATATTAGAAAAAAGTATTATTGATGTATTTGTACAACAGTCGTGTGGCTTTGGGTAGACGTCGTTGCTTCGCTCTCCTCGCTCGTGCGGTCACCTCGAGGAGGCGCGAAGCAAAAGGCAAAAATGGAAGGGGGTGGGGGAAGAAGCGGAGGAGGAAGTCTGCGTCTTCAGCAAACGAGGCCGCCCTTGAAGGTCACTCCGGTGGCGCTCTCGCATCGGCAGAGAGAGGCGGCGGAGTTGACCCGTCGGGGCTGGGCCTTGTCAATGCTTCCCGTGTTCGTGAGCGAACCGCCGCGCTTGAGGCCCCGTTGCCTGCGGCTCCCGGTGCTGCCACCGCTGCCGACCTTCGCGTGGGGCGCCGCCGTGGACGCTTCGCTGCCGCCCTGCTGCTTCTCCCTCTCCAGGAGGGACAGCAGTGACTCGCCGCTCTCTACGCGGTCGCCAACTGAGAACGACCGCTGCTGGACGTGCCCGCCGCTGAGCGCCGACATGCGGCCGAGGCTGAATCGCCAGCTGACCTGTCGCTTGGGCTGGCGGCTCGCGTCCTGCTGCGACGCGGCCGTGGTAGTGGTCGTGGTGGTCGTGGGCTCGAGCGTGACGTCGGGCATGTCGGCGAGGCTGTCGCGCCTTCGCTCGATGCGCGCAGGCCGCTCCTCCGACATGCTGACCTTCCGCCGCCGGTTGCCCGACGAGCCCCGCGAGCCCGTACGGCGCGGAGTGGTCGAGCTATTGACGATACCGATCGGCGACGTTGTGGTGCGCTCCTCCTCATCGTCGGCGTCCTTGGCGGCCATCTGGAGCGTGAGGAGCGACTCCTCGGCGCTGCGGGCCGTTTCCTGGACCTTGGCGGCGGTCTGGACCAGGAGGTCATAGTCGCCGTGGGTGCACGGGGTGCGTCGCACGAGGTCGTCCAGGATGGTGATGTATTGGCACAGGCGCTGCACCGGCCGGAGCATGAGGGTCTTCATGTCGCGGCCGCGGCACTCCGGGGCGCCCTTGACCTCCTCGAGGAAGGCGCCGAAGGCCGGGTTGGCCGCGCGGTGGCGCTTGATGATGGCCACGGCGTCCACGTAGCGGGTCGAGTAGGTCGTGTAGACCTTCAGGTAGCTCGCCATCTGCTGGAAGGCGTCGGCGACGAGGCACTCCTTGCGCTTGACGCTCGTGAGGCTGATGAGGCCGCGCGCGGTCATGACGGCGCTGAAGCCGTGGCCTCGGGCGCCGCCGCTGTTGGTGCTGCCCCTGTTCTGCACGAGCGAGGCGACGGTGGCGTCGATGCTGCGGTTGTAGGCCTCGGCCTGGGCGTAGCTGCCCACGACGGCGCTCAGGAGGGCCTTGTTGAGGGAGATGATGGCCGGCAGGGTGGAGAAGAGCTGCCCGACGTCGTTCTCGGGCACGATTCGTCGCTTGCGCAGCGGCTGGAGAAACAACTGTGTTGGTGGCGTAGAGAAGAAGAAATCGAGCGTGGTGAGTTGTTGCCATTCTTCTTCCACTACACACATCACGTGATCAAGACTTGGTTGCCCAAATGAATTCGATCAAGTCTACTGCACGCATCGCTAATTTGGTCGAATGTGGGAACGATTTGCCGAGCGATTGAATGTGTGGAGGTAGCTCTAATGGGCGGGGGGGGGAGGAAGGGGAATGTACGGAGTTGATAGCTTCGAGGTCCTGGACGTATTCGCGTTCGGAGAGGATGAGCTCGTTGATGAGCTTCATGCGCTCACGATCCTTGCGAGCTTCATCGTGCAGCAATGTCAGCAGATCGTCTTCGGTCACGCCAGAAGCAGACTTGGTCGAGGTGGCAGTGGAAGTCGTCGACCAGAACGACACGGGCGACGACGCAGCCGATGGCGAGCTCGACGAACACGCCATCTGATCGTCGTCCTCGATCGGCCTGAAGTAGGCATTCTTTCTATCAAACCCCCTCGACGACTGTCCCCACATCTTCGCTTTGTGTTGTTGTTGTGCTGCTGCTGCTGTCTCAATATCTTTGTGGGTTGTTCCCCCTCTTCTTCCTTCTCCTCCTCAGCCTTCGTTCTTCTTCTTCTTCTTTTGGATGTGGTTGTGTGGTGGCGAGCAAGTGTGGTCTGCGTGATGTCGCGGGTACCGGGCGGGAAGGGTATGACGGGCAATACGCCCCAGGGTGGTTGTGGTGGTCTTTGGCCGCGGGGCTGCACCGCGGGGTTGTTTTCGCTCGTACCCCTTTTCTGCCGCTTTTTCTGGTTAGACGCAGGCGGTTGGCCCGCGCTTCATGAGATTTTGTTATTCACTTGAAAAGTCCGAGTTTGCTGTGCCCATTCAGCACTTTTTCTCGCACACGGATTGGCCAGTGATGGCGTGTGGCCACACACGTCAGCATGACTAGGTCTAAGAACGGCCAAAGCGCGTTTTTTCGGACTTGGCGGTATATTCTTAGAAGTTTTATTAAGGGTCCAGTTAGGGTTAAAATCCAAAAAATAGGTTCGTTCAAGAGCGTTTTTGCTCTAGAATCTATCTTGTTCAAGTGAATAAGAAAGAAAAAGCCTTACATGTCATGACATGTGGCCATCCTCATTCTTCTTCATTCTTCTTGTTACAGTACAGCCTCAACATAAGTCCACACCTTCACTCGCACCACTGCTGATGAATGGGTGCTCTACTAGAGAGTGGAGGGGGCAAGGAATGAACACAAAAGGCAGGAAAGAACCATGTTCCTTGTGAAGAACACTACAGCACCTGCCCTCACAGCCCCATCCTCCTTGAGATGCCCACCATGGCAAGCTCCCATGCACACAGGTACCAATCCACCACTCCAGAGTTCCACCCACCATGAGCCAAGGAATGAGCTGAGGTGTGGTGAAGTGACAGGATCCTTCCAGAGAGTGCAGGGCGTGGTGGACAGCTGAGTAGAGGTGGTGTGGGAAGGAGAGGAGGACCAAGGGCTTTCCTGGCACCTCCTCTTGCACAGTGAGTAGTGGTGTGAGGGTGAGGGAGACATATAGTGTGGAGGTGTGGTGACATGCAGTGAAGAGTGGACATGAGGGGCTGAATGCCACAAACCTGGAAAGATTGGTGAGAGGTCAGGGGACAAGGACACAAAGGCAGCCTGATGAGATGGGGGACTTGTCTGGTACATCACCTGGTGCCACTTCTTGAGCTGTTGGTGTGTGAGAAGTGCCAGCTCCTTCAGCTCACCATCAGTCTTGTGTCTCATGTGTTCAGTGAGGAGATGGTGGTGGGCCTCTCTGTCAACCACTTGGTAAGCACAACAGTGAAAGGAGACAAGAAGGGAGGTGTATGCATTTTCATCTTCAAGCTGAAGGATGTGGATCTTGTTCTGGCAGATGTGTCACTGCAGCTCATCAATAGAGCTATGCTCCAGTGTTCTGGTACGCCCTCCAATCCTCTGTCCCATATCCTTCTTCTTGTCACTCTTGCACCAAGTGATGGTAAGCAGAAGGGGGTTGTGAAGCTCACCTCCTCCATCACCACTGCAGACGTTCTTGCCAGCCACTGCGTCAGCTGTTCAGCCCTTGCCTGGATGGCTTCATGATTCTGATGCACTGCCTGATGGAGGGCTGGGTTTGTATCTTCACTCTTCCTTTTGAGCTTCTCCTCCATCAAAGGGAACTGGCAGACCAGCCAATCTCTCTCCTCAGTCATTTTTGAGCAGTGAAGGTCAGTCAGGCTTGTATTGATCATCAAACGTGCTGCTGGTGTGCTGTGAAACACAAACAAATCAACCTGAAGGAAAAGGTCAGCATTGAACAAGCTGACCTTTTCCTTCAGGTTGCTTGCTGCAATGCTGTTCAATGATGCCCACAAATGAACATACCTGGCCCTTACTCACCAGGATATGTTGTTTCTTGGCATTGTTCTATCACTCACATTCTTCCTTTTCTGCCCGTTTTTCTTTCTCCTGCCTCTCCTGCTGTTCCTCCCACAGCTGGTGTTGTTCATCAAGGTGCTCTATGTCAAAAAAATAAAGTTAGATTTGATTGATTAGAATGCAAATTGGCAATGAATCAAATTTTCGTACTCTTGGTGTGATTCCCATAGCACATTGCCCATTCTGTGCACTGAGCCAGAAGGCAATGATGCTTGTAGCCATCAGGGTGGGTCACAGAGATGATTTTTGTCTCAAATTGAGGCATATGGCACCATGGACAGCAGTCAGGAGTTCAACCACAGTCTGGGTGAGACCAACCCACAAAAAATGATGGTCCTCCACCACATCCTGGCTGTTTGACCCACCAAGATGGGTCAAACTCAGGGTACGCTCCTTGATAGAGGGCCAAGAGCCTCAAAGGTTACACCTACCCTTGCTGCCATCAGAGGGATCAAAAAAAAGCTAGAGGGTGAAAAACTTAGTTTTTCCCATTTTTGTAATGCCCATCAAGACCTTGTTGGAGGCAAATCAAGCCCATCTCCGTGCTGAGAAGAGGTACCTCCACTCTTGACAGAACTACAATTTTACTGATGGGATGTTAGGTTTTACTTTGTTCAATTTTGTAAAGGGATTGCTCTCATTGCTCTTCTCCAAGGAGATTCCCAACTGCTTTTTCAATGTCAAGTGTGGCTTGATTTGCTATTGGAAACAAAAACTGCTTGACCCAATGCTTAGTCCAGGACAATGGGGTGGCTTCTGGTACATTTTAATGTTTTAATCTTTCTTTAGATTTGAGATTGATTTATGAACTCATTTTCACATATTAAATGTACAGGGGGTTGAAGTACAGTGATGATGCTGATGCCATTATAGGTTGTGTGCTTTGGGTTTGAATTTGGGACCTACTCACCAGAGCTCAACCCCTGTGAACTGATCTTTGTGAAAGTCAAGAACTACACTCTGCAACCACTTCCACACCTACAAACTTATGCTCTTGGTGTTCGCCAATATCCCTTATGCCCATGTGTGGCACGCCTATGTAAGCTGAGGGTGGTGTAATATATTTTATGCAGAAATAACAATATCAATAAATAAATGGTCCTTTTTGCCCTGGCTAAAGCAATGGTGCTACAGCACCACATAATGGTGATGTGCAGTGGCAGCCCAGCAGTGGTGGCAGCCTGGCAGGTGGTGCACTTGTGTAAGCTGGGCAATACACAGTGAATGTGATGTGACCAACTCCTTCTGGCTGGCCACAGTGACCATGCACTGGCAGATCAAGCTGATGGCACTGGTCAACAACAAGTGCACCACCTGCCAGGCTGCCACCACTGCTGCCTTGACTGACCTGGTTGTTCTTGGCCTTACAGATACTGACCACAATCCTCTTGCCCATCACCCAAATGTCCTTATGAAAGGCCACCAGCTCTGACCCCCACCACATCATCCTCAGCCCAAGTGCCACCAGGCAGGTGTTGTGATGTGCTGTTGGGAACCCATTGCCAAACACCCTGCTTTGCACCCACACCTGCAAGGGATCCCTCCTATGCTTGACTGCTTTGGCGCTCCACACCCACTCCACACTGTCCATGACAAGCTTGACCTTGGTGCTGCCACATGGACTGCTGAGGCCCTTCTGCACATGGTAGAATGCAATGGCTGCCACTGCGACCTGAACTCTGCTGCTGTGGCCTGCCAGGTCCAGCCACACCAAGAAGTGGCTGACTGTAATGGGGGCCGCCTTCACTGCACCATGGCCTTGATGGTGCATAGCTTCTCAAGGCTGGCCTTGAATCTGCCACCCACCAGGTTGATGATCAGCCCCAGCACCTCAGCACACTGTGTAGGCTCCCACTCCCCTTTGGTGGGCTCCCTGAGCAAGCTGAGGTGCTCAAGGGTGGGTGTGATCACCTGGTCCCTGATCCACTGAAGCTCTGCCTTGCTTGGTGCCAGCACCACAAAGTTGTTGATGTATGTGATGCACATGACTCCTTGCCAACACCAGAACATGATCATGGCCTTCATGACCTTCATGAAGATCCATGGGTACCAACACAGGCTGAATTGGAGTACCTGGTAGTGGTACCACTGCTGGCCCTACCTGAAAGCCAAGGAGTTGCCTTGCATTGTTGTCCATCAGGAGGTGATGGTAACCTTGAGCCAGGTTGAAGGTGATCATCCAACTGACCCTGGCCAGGCACACCAGTGTGGTCAGGCCCTCAAACCACACTGAACATGGAACCAGGCCAAGGTTGAGGTTGCACAGGTTGTGCACCATGCACCACCACTTGGGACCCTTCTTTGGCATGCACATGACTGGGCAGGCCAGGTTGATCCCCTCCAGCCACTCATCACCCTCACCCATCCACTTGACCACTCCAACTTGTAGGGACTGCTCTACCTCAGCTATGAGCCACTCCTTCTGCTCCACCTCAAGGTGAGGCCTGCCACATCTCATGCACTGCCCTGGCCAACCAGATGGGCACACCTTGGGCCACCCATGCTAGCACCTGGGCTGAGGCACTGATCTTGACCCACTTGCCAATCTGGGAGGCCAGCTGACTGACAATGGAAACCTCACTCACCACTGGCCAATCCACCACCTCCACCATCATGGCTGGCACCATCAGTCTGCACTTGTAGTTGTCCTCCTCAACCCCCATCAACAGAAACTCATCAATCTCATCAACCTCCTCCTCAGCTTTTCCAGTTTGGAATTCCTTGATCTCATCATCTGTCTCCACCACCAGGGGCTCCTCACTCACCTCACTGATCTCCTCCTCCTCTTCCTCCACTACACCTTGCTGGCACCCATGAACTTCTTCAAGCAGTCCTTGGCCAGGTGCTGGCCACCACAGATGTAGCAGGCCAGCCTCCCATTCACCCTTGAACTGCTGGCTTTGAGAGGGGAAGAGGTTGAAGGAAGAGTCAATGGAGCTGCTTGAGTCCACTTGGCCAGCCATGGTCCCCTTGCCTGACTTGACCTTCCCTTCCTCTGACCACCTTGAAAAACCTCCACCTTGCCCTTGTGGTGCCAAATGCCCTTGGCCTTCTTATGTGCCTCCTTGACCTGGTTCTTCCTCTTTGACAGGAACAACTCCTCCTTGGTGACCAGGCATGAAGCTGTGTCCCAGCCTTCCTTGTCACTGATGATGACCATGAGTGTGTGCTCTTCCAGTGTGTGGAGGACCTGATCCAGCATTTTGACAACATCCACCAGGTCCTTGTGATCAGTGGCATGAGCCAGCTGACCCACTTGCTTAATGAAATCATATTTGTGCTGGCAGCATGTAGAGCTAAGGCTCCAATCCAGGAACCAACTCACTGCCTTGCACTCATGCTCCAGCTGATTGAGCTCCTGGATCAGCTGATGCTCATTTGCTCTGACACTGCTTGCCAGGCCATTGAACAGGGAAGGACTCTTGGTGCCATCTTCATTGAGAACCTTGTTGTACTCCATGCTGGCCTCACTATTGTTGTCTTCCTCCCCACTGTCCTCCTCCAACCTGCACCAATGCTTGCCAGCTCTGGCCGCCATGAGTGCTGCAGATGTGCTGCTGCCATGCTGGCCCTCCCCTTTGGCCACTCCACCTGCAGCCTCCTCCAACTTGTTCAACTGTTCCTCATGCCACTCCTTTATCTTCTCAAGCCTCTGCAACTTTGTATGTGTGCTGGCAATTCCCATGAGCCTGCAAAGCTGGCTGATAGCTGACAGGCAGCTTCTTGATCAGGCTCCACTCCTCTTCCAGCAGCATCTTCTCTGCTTCTGTCCATTGCAGGGTACTGTCCAACATGGTGATGTGTGACCTAACCTCTCACCACACAAGAGAAGAAAAAACTTGCTGGCTCACCAGCCAGCCTCCCCCTTAACGCCACCCACAACACCACTCACCAGCAGTGCACTGGCTCACACTCAGTGATCACATCACCAAGGAGCAACCAACAAGTCAGGTCTCAAATTGAGAATTAGCCACTTTTCACCAATTTTGCCCACTATTGGCGATTTTGGGCTGCCAGCAACTGTGCAAGGAGTTGAGGACAACAACAAAAGACTTTGTTCTTCTCCACCAGCACCTCATGCAAGCTGCCATGCTCTTGTGCCCCATGTGCAAGAAAGACATCTCACCCAAGGTGCTAATTGGCCACATCCCAACATGCTACCACACATACTGTGCAGACATGAAGCCCTACTGCACCTGCAGCAAGTGTGGTGGCAGGTGGACCCACCCAGCCCACCTCACGCCATCACCACCTGCCATTCAGCCACACAATCAATCCTCCAACCTCAATCTCTCCCAAGATCTACTCACCCCCTCACAAGCAACAGCAGCCACACTTCCTCCCAGCCCCAGCTCCTCCTCCCTTGGTGCCTGACATCTTGACAGATTGGTATGTGTTTGCTGCCATCACACCAAAGCTCCTTCAGCAGTCCCCCTTCCCCTCATCCACATCAGACGCCACTGCTTCCTCCAGATGTGTGTCAAGGCACACATGTCAAACCCAGCACACTGACAGTTGGTCAGGAAGGTGATCAACAAGCAAATCACAGCAATAAAAAATGGCAACCAATCCCTCAACAACCTTGAATCAGATGGAGAAGACTAGAGAGAAATGATGTTTATTGGCAGTGTGGAGAAAAGGAAACATTACAGGATAGTTTCAAAA
>CDFJ01220096.1:5931-17670 GCA_000826505.1 Acanthamoeba pearcei
CCCTCAAGCCATCATTGCCCCTCAAGCCATTGTTGCCCCTTGAGCCATCATTGCCCCTCAAGCTGTCATTGCCCCTTGAGCCATTGTTGTCTGTCAATGGCTACACATGCATTACAAGACAATCAGCACATTTGTGGATCATTTGTGCATGAAACAGACATGTACCTGTGTTGAATGTATTGGACTGCCTTCTGCTTGAGCATGATTGCCTGTCTGCACCAAGGTGCTGCACAGTGAACATACAGCACTTGATGGGTGATTGTTTTTGCCATGAGACCTTGCATGAGAAGATATTGATGGAACTGAATGAGTTCCTTCTCACTTCCATTGAGCATGTAGGCAATGGGGTTGGAGTGCAGGAATTTGCTGAAGAGGGACAGGTGCTTGGTGTGAAGGAGCTGAACTTGCACCTGGTCCAGGACCTGTTTGCACTCAAGGCCATTGATGTGCTGTTTGATCAAATGATGAGAAAACAACTGGAAGAAGGAGCAAGTGTGAGCATGTACGTTGAGAAGGCTGTGGTCACTCCATTCTTCCTCTCCATGCTTGGGCTCAGGGGGCTTCTCGCTCTGTTCTTCCTCTCCATGCTCATCTTTGTTGTGGTTGTGGTTGTATTGAGCTCTGCACATGAGTGGAATGAGTAATATGCTGCAATTAAGTAGTGAGGAGGATGTACAGTGGTTTGTGCAGTTCTTGAGTGTTGAGCTTGTTTTGCTCAGCATTCTGTTGTAGCTGGAGCTTGTGCTTGAGCTCCTTCTCATGCACCCTGTGGGGGCAAAAGGATTGTGAGGTTCTATCCAATTGCAAGACAAAGGACAAAGGAGTCAACATACCTGTGCTTGTAGTAAAACTTGAAGATGTCAAAAAGTTTGGCATGGTCAGCATTGGGATTGCCTGCAAAACTGATTGAATGTGCAAACATGTGCCTGTACAGTTGATCCTTGGCCTCTTGAGGGTTGTTTGTGTAGAGGGAGTCCTTGAAGCTGTACTGGAGCCCGTGGTAGTCCCAGGTCGTGAAGGTGCTCATGTAGAAGCACCCTGGCACATTGGGTGGGAAGAAGAACTTCTCATCTTTGCATTGCAATTGTGTGATGAGGACATCTTCTCTGAGAACCTGAATGATACAAACATAAGCAATTGAAATGAATGAAATGACTGGTATTTGTACCAATTTTGCCCCACGCCATTCAAGGGTCTGCTTGAGGATTGCCTTCCATGGGAGCCCTTGTTGGTAGTGGTGCAGTTGCTCATCTGCAGTTGCCCTGAGGAAGAAGAATGTAAGATTTTGTATTTTGCATTGGCATAGATGTACAGCAATGGGCACTTCCACTGGGTCTTCTTCTTCTTCTTTGATTGCTTCCTCTTGCATGGAGCATCCAAATTGAACTCACTTGCTAAGCTGAACCTGTAGATGTAGAAAATGGGAAAAAATTAGCACTTGATGGGGCAAGAAATGGAGATGGAAGGACATGGGTACTGCTTGCTTGGCTGTGTGTGTTGGGGCTCCACTGGTGGGATGGGAGGGGATCAGAATTTCATCATTGAAGATGAAATGGCTAAAGATGTCAAGGAATTGGACTGCAGTCCACTTTGAACACACAATGTCAAACCTGTACCACAAGTTCAAACTTGAGGTCATCTGGAATGTGGCCAAGTCCAAGCTGACCATTATCCTTCCTGTGGCAGTCCTTGAGAAGTTCAATGACAGCATTGTGGGGATGATCAACAAACTCTACACTACCCATGGTGACGCCCCAGCATGGTGTGTTGAGAACCACAAGGGTATCTGCTGCTTCTGGGACAAGCCACCAATCAACTTGTGCAGCTTTGGCAAGAGCATCACCATTGGGTATCTGAAGATGGTGTGTTTTGCCCCTCATAATTGATGGTGCTCTCTCACAAGAGTTGAATAGAGGACCAGTCCTGTGAGTAGTGCAAGAAGTGATGCTGAGTGTGAGCAATGGTGAAGGAGGAGCTACAAGTCAATATGTCAGCACATAGTGTGTGAGGTGACAGTGACAGCAATGGTGCTCAGAGGAGGGCAGTGAGCCACAATGGCAATGGTGATGGCGATGGTGAGTGCAATCATGTGTATACTTTGCACAGCACATAGAAGTTTATTTGTTCAAAAATGTGTGAAAACATTGAAGTATGGGCACCAGGTCAAGACCAGTGCAAGAGCACAATAATGTGTGCCACTGGGTCTGGACTGGTTCTTCAACCTTTTTCCAAAGTCCACAGCACCAGTCCCAAACCAGCACACCAACTGCCACCAGGTCGCACCTGCAGCCTGACTGGTGCCAGACCAGCCCCAAAATGGCAAAAAAAACCCAAGTCCACACAACCAGTTGGGGACCAGCTTTGAGCAAAAAACCCAAGTCCACACAGTCTTGGGGCAAGGTGCAACCAGTGCAGAACCAGTCTGGAGGCCTTTACTGGGTGGGGACCAGTCCTTATTTTTCCCCAGTGTCTTTTCTCTCACTTGACTGTGTACCTGCCTCAACTACAGCACTGAACCTCTTTAGATTGGTCTTGACTTTAACAACCATCACATATGGCGACAACAGATGCTGTGGTTGGGCTGGGTCTGGGTCCCACCCTAGGTGAGGGAGGGGCCAACCACTGGGCGGAGCTGAAGGAGACAATGGCACTGATGTTGGCAGCCATATCATGCCTCAACAAAGATGTGGGTACCCTGAAAGCTAAATCTGTGGTGTTCAAGGTGGCTGGCCCTGGGGATGTTGCCACTACAGAAAAAGGGAAGGGTCCTGACAAGGGTGATGGTGATGACAACCTGGAGATGTCAATGGCGCCAGGCAAGGATTCTATTCTTGGTGGTGGAGGTGGGCTTCCAAAGCCAGTATTCACTAAAGTGGTGCTCAATGTGTTGTCATCATCATCATCATCATCTCAGATCCCTGCCAAGGGGAAGACTGATGGTGATGTGTGTGTGGTGGCAACCACCTATCCAGTGGCCTGGAGTACTTACCTGACACCAGTCAGGACCAAGGGTGGTGGTGTGGGTGCCAAGGGGGGCACAATGGCCCAGACCAAGGTCCCAATACACCCTGTTCCAACGTTTGTGGGCGCTGAGGGCAATGATGTTCAGCTGTGGATTGAAAAAGTAAAACTCCATGGTGCACAATCTGGATGGGATATGGCCACTCTTCTGGCACAAGCATCAGCAGCTCTGGAGGGCGCAGTGGCCCTGTGGCTACATACTGCCAATCCAGAGGTGATGTTTCAATTCAAAAGATTTGAAGCAGAACTCACTAAGGTGTTTGCCCCTTTCACCTGCATTGAGCTTTTCAAAGACTACCTGGCTTGCACACAGGGCAGGAGCAAGAGTGTGTGGCTATTCTATTTTCAGCTTCTGCTGATCCAGAAACATGCTGGCCTGATGGATGCTGATCTCTTGGTGTCACAATTCTGGGAGGGCCTGAAGGTGGATGTACACAAGGGTATTGATTTATTACCCAGCAGTATGCTGTTGGCAGAGCTGTTGGAATGTGCAGTTGAGGTGGAATTGAGGCTTCAGCTGACACTGGCAAGGGTGTTGCTGGTGGTGGTGGTCATGGATGAGGAGTGGAGTGGTGGGTGGTGGGATGCTGGTGGTGCTCAGAAGGATGAGACTGGCATGGCAGAGCTGTGTGACAGTGTGCAGGAGTTGGTAGCATGGACGTGAGAGCAAGGTGGTGGTAATTGGAAGCAATGCCCTTGCGCTGCTGGAGCCTCAGTTCAGTGTTTTCACTGCTGACAGATGGGCCACTTCACCTGAGACTGCACAGCAGTGAGTCCTGTGCCATGAGGTGGAGATGGCGACCAGGGTGGTGGGGTGGCCTTGCAAAATGCCACTGGTGGGTGAGTGCAGTCCTCAAACTAGGCGCTGGGGTGGGTGGGACTGGGTCACCACCTCAGCTGGTGAAGGAGGACTGGGAAAGGAGCAGTGGAGTGAGGGGAGGAAGGGCAGTGAAGGACAGGGGCAAGCAGAACAACATGGGCGCAGATATTGTGGGGTTGGGTGGTAAGTGGATGGGCGTGGTGGTGGTGAACAACCACAGCATGAGGGGAGGACAATGGAGGAACAAGCAAAGAACAGAGAGAGTCAATGAAGGGCACAGCAGTGGTGCTGCCAGCAGAAGCAGTAGTACAGCCCACAGCTACCATGGCAATATTGGTGCCCATGACTGAGATGGTGCTCATGGTGGATGTGTGCGCCTGGTTTGTGCCCATGACAGTGGACACTAAGATTGGTGGAGTGCATGTCCAACTGTTAGTGGACACAGGAGCAGGGGTGTCCCTCATTCATGCAACAACACTTGAGTGCCTACAGGCGCATGGTGTTAAATGTGTGGTCCACCAGCAATGTGGGGCACAGATCATCAGTGTCAATGGAGATACCCTTGGGTTTGTGCATCTGCCAGTCATGCTGGGTGGCACCACACGCCAGGTGGAGTTTCAGGTGGTACTGCCTGCCCTGCATCCATGTTACTGGGCATGGCTGCACTCCACCATTTTGGTGTGGGCATCTGTTTTGAAGAGAGAGTGCTGGCTTTACCTGATGGTGCCATGATCCCATTTCTGGTGACTACAGATGCTGGTGCTCATTATGGTGTATTCCTTGCAGAAGAGCTTGTGGTTGACCTGCAATCTGTCACTTGAGTGCATGTGCAGGTGGCTGAGGGGCCAGAGCCATGGCAGGTGGAGATTGTACAACTATTGGTGGAACAGACAGAGTTGGGAGGTGGCCTCAAGACCTCATGAGGGGTGCACACACTGGTGGATGCATGGTGGGATGAGTGTGGGAGGTGGTGGACAATGACTGATGTTGCCAATTTCTCAACTAAGCCCATTTGGTTGGCTGTCGGCACCCTGCTGGCTGAGGCTGAGCAAGTGGAGGAGGAATGGATTTGTTTAATTGTTGAACCAGGAGTGGACAGGCTGGAGAATATGGCTGATGCCCCCTACCATAACACACTGAGCTGGGAGCCAGTGGTGGTGGCTATGGACAAGGACATTGCAGACATGGTGAGCTGAGCAGATGCTGGGCTAACAATTGAAGAGGTCAAGCAACTGTCAGTGCTGCTGGCATGTAACTGGGATGTGTTTGCACCAGCCCTGAAGGCGCCAGGCCAAGCAAGGCATGAGGCCCACTGGATTGAGGTGGAGGACCACTGGCCAATAAAGGTGGCCCCACATTGGGCGTCACTGAAAGAATTGGTGGTGCAATGGACTGAAATTGACAAGATGTTGGCTGCTGGAGTGGTGTGGCTGTTGCATAGCCCATGGGCATCCCCTGTGGTGCTAGTGACCAAGAAGGATGGGTCAACCAGGTTCTGTGTGGATTATTGGGGACTGAACTGCATCACAAAGTGCGACAGTTACCCTCTTCCACATGTGGATGACATATTAGACATGCTGGCTGGGTCAGTGTGGTGTTCATTGCTGGACCTCATGTCTGGATACTGGCAGATACCCATCCATGAGGATGATATTGAGAAGATGGCCTTTGCAACTCAGCATGGAACATTTGAGTTCACAGTCATGCCATTTGGGCTGACAAATGCACTGGCCAGTTTCCAATGTGATATGGATATTGTACTGTTGGGACTCAATTGGGTCAGCACACTGGTGTATATTGATGACATCACAGTGTTTTCCACAAGTTTTGACAACCACATCCAGGAGGTCTTTGATTGGCTGTGAGCAGCCAATATGTTCATGAAACCATTGAAGTGCAATTTCTGTTGCATGGAGTTACCATTTCTGGGACACCTGGTGAGGAAGGATGGCATTGCTGCAGACCCAGAGAAAGTGAGAGTGGTACACGACATGGCTTGACTGGTTAACACTACTGAAGTACAGGCCTTTCTAGGCCTCTGTAACTACTATTGGTGGTTTGTGCCAGCTTTTGCTGAAGTGGCTGATCCTCTCTACCAGCTCCTTTGGGCTGAGCCATTCTGTGGGGTGGTGTGGTTGGATGCATGTGAAACCACGTTTTGTTGGCTGAAGGAAGCATTGACCACTGCGCCAGTGCTTGTTTTTCCTGATTTTGAAAGGCCCTTTTATCTCCACACTGACGCCTCATGCCTAGCTATTGGTGCAGTCCTGTCACAGTGAACTCCAGAGGGTGATGAAAAAGTGGTGGCCTATGCAAGTTGCAGGCTGTCTAAGTCAGAACAAAACTACAGTGTCACAGAGTGGGAATGCCTCAGCATTGTATACTGGGTGGAGTATTTCCACCAGTACCTTCATGGCAGTTGATTTCACTTCATCACTGACCACACAGCACTCAAATGGTTGATGGAAGCCAAGGAGCAATGGGGTTGGTTGGCACACTGGGCCATGAAACTACAGCCATATGAGTTCAACATTGTTTATCGGCTAGAAGCAAAGCACACTAACACTGATGCAATGACTAGACCCCCAGTTGTCACAGAGGTGGATATTGTGAGTGTTGTGGTGGAACCACAGGCCAAGCTCACAGCAGCAATCAAAGGATTTGAGTTCATTCATTGTGTGGCTACAGATCCATACAGTGATAGGGCACAGCCAGACAGGCGTCCAATGACTGTGGTGGCAAGGATGGCCAATGAAATGGCACTGGAAACAGTGGTGGCACCTGATTGGCCCCTTGATGAAGAGTGGGAACACTCATGGCCAGTGAATGAAGATTGGTTCAATGAGACCACACATGGATGCATTGTGGGTGATGAAGACACTCATGAATGGGTTGTGGGTGTTGATGACATGCACAGACATGCTGAGGGTGGTGGGGATGCACACAGACAGGCTGTGGGCAATGGAGATGTGCATGGATGGGCTGTGGGCGATGTGGATGCACATGGACAGGCCATGGGCGAGGAAGAAGTGCACAGACAGGCTATAAATGACAGAGATGTGCAAAGTAAGGCTTGTGTGGACACACATGACCATGAGATGGATGGAGAGGACGCAGGTGAACAGACCACAGGTGGTGAATGGGATGTGTTGAATATGCTCAAGGACCTGGATAAAGAACAGTGTGCCAACCCATTCATGGGTGCTATTCTCAAATATATGGTTAATGATGTTCTGCCTTCAGACAATAACCTCACCCATTGGGTGAAGTTGGAAGAAGAGCAGTGTGAACTATTTGATGGGTTACTTTACCACCATGCTTGGCCACAACAGGGCTCTGCTGGGACATGAACACTCACTAGACTAGCTATCCCATCCTCTTGGACAGAGGTGATCATGCAGGCACATCATGATGACCTATTGGCTGGTCACCTTGGTTGGAATCACACAGTCACCATCATCAAGCATCAATATTGGTGGCCACATATGTCAAGTATGATTGCTACCTGGGTGGCAACTTGTGAACAGTGCCAACATCATAAAGCACCTCATCAGGGTAAAAGTGGCCTTCTCCAGCCAATCCCTGTGGCTAGTCAGCCATTTGAGAGGGTTCACTTATGCAGGTGGCACCAGAGCACATGGCCACCATCAGCAAGCACAAGCTTGACAAACTACAACTTGATTTTGATCAATGTGCTGGTGTACAAGGCCATCTGTGCAAGATATGAACCCACTGAGGTGAGTCAACAGCTGCACCTCTTACCTTCTTCTTCTTGTGGAAGGTGGACTCACACTTTGGCTAGATTGACAGTCTGCAATCTAGATCCTGATGGGTCCATTTTGGGAGTCAGATGCTGGAAATAAGTGGATTCTAGTTATGATTGATTACCTGACCAAGTGGCCTGTCGTGGTGGCCCTGCCTGATAAGAGGGCAGAAACAGTCGCACACACATTTGTTGAAGAATTGGTGTGCATGCACAGCGCCCCTGAATGTCTGCTCTCCAACCAGGGCAAAGAGTTCTTGAATGACGTGTTGGCCAGCGTGAATAACAATCTTCAAGTCCACCACCTGAAGACATCAGTGTATCACCCCCAGACAGATGGCTTGACTGAGCGGTTTAATTCTACATTGCAAAACATGCTTAGCATGTATGTGGCGGATCACCAACATGACTGGGACACCTATATTCCATATGTTCTGGCAGCCTATTGATGCTCAGTTAATGAGGCAACATTGGAAACACCATTTTATTTGATGTTTGGAAGGGACCATTATCTGCCAATTGATGTGTCTCTTGGCCTTCCACAAGCACAAGCTGATGATGGTGGGGTAGATTATTGAAGCCAACTGGTTGGGCTCATGTTAGCATTCTGTGCGGCCAAGGACCATCAGTGTGCCACCCAAGAGTGGAATCACTTGAACTACAATCATGATAAGACTGGCCAACCATTTGAGCTTGGTGAGAAGGTCTGGCACATTCCACATGTTCAACCACAATGGAGTAAGAAATTCACTCAGCCATGGCAAGGCCCATATTGGATTGTCAATGTCCATGGTGGACTGAATTACAGCTTGGTTGGTGTGCATAACCCCTGAGATCACCAATTCACTCATGTATCTCACCTCAAATGATGGGTGGGCACCGGCCAGTGCTGACGAATTGGCTTCTGATGATCAGTCTGTTGGTGACAACACTTCAAGTGAAGAGGACCACATTGAAGTTGATGAGATACTGAATGATTGAATGACATCACATGGTTTGGAATATTTTGTACAGTTCAAGGGGCATACTGACCAACATAACCAGTGGGTGCTGGTCAATGATATACAGGCCTCAGGCCTCATATCACACTACAAGTGCAGGTGCTGGTTGATGAAGACCCCAGGAGTATCTACACACCCTCCCAAGCATGGGCCATCAGCATTGAAGGGACACCCAGTCTGACAATAGGAAGGGAAGTGTGTGACGGGGGGGGGGTACATGTCACTGGAATGTCAGAGAAACAGGCTCCTTCTCTTCTTTCTTGTTCTTCTCTACTTTGTTCTCCTTTGCCTTTGCCTTCTTCTGGTCCCTCTCACTCTCCTTCTTTCAGCCGTCTTATGCTTGCGTGGTGGCTGTGGCGCTCCATTGACCTCCAGCCATCCTTTCTCCACTTCTTCTTCTCCAGCAACTTACCATGTCCATTTGCCTGTGTGTGCGTGGATGGCATGCATGCATGTGTGGCAACAAAGTGTGAGATCAGGCAAGCAATGATGCAGCAGAGCTTGCCAAGGGTTGTGCCACAACAACATACATGTACAGAGGGAAGCTCCAGGGGGCAGTGCTCCCTTCTATGCTTGAGCGTTGCTGAATTCTTCTTACGGACCTGGTGATATTGAGAAATGGCACTCAGCTGATAAACAAGGAAGCTTCGTGATAAGTGAGAAGTGCACAGTGGAGGTGAAAAAATCTATTTTGTTGTCCATGCACAATCAAGCTCTGGCCAAAGGCTGGACATCTGCTGGCTGTCCTTGGGCTGGTAGGAGATCCTCTGTAACTGTTGACAGTTTTTGGCTAGTACTCAGCCAGTCTCAACCAACGTCAATGATGTGATGAACAAAAGGTGAGGGACTGAAATATCTGGCACGGCAGCCACCACGTTCTTTTTTGATTCTCTACCAAGACCCCATTGTTCCACAGACAGGTGGGATTGTACAGTCACAGTCAACAAGCATTCCAGCCCCTTTTTTTAGTAGCCAATCATGCCTTGTTGTGGTGCAGCAGCATGCCGCTGTTGATGGACAGCACAATCTCACCAAAACCACACCTCCTTCATTGGCCAGGCAGAACACCATCCCCCAAGCCTTGGGGTCTGCAAACACAGCTGCAGTTTGTCAACACACCACAACACACGCACACCCACACAGTACCTCAGCCACAAGTGCTGCCTCTGGGACATCCCAGAGCAAGCAGACAGCCCTTCATCTTCAAAAGAGGGCTTACCTACTGGCTCCAAAAAAGATGAGAATCACACAGGAAGATGATGGGAAAGGAAACAACCTGCTTCACTGAACCAAACAACAAAAGCAAAGCCAGGTAAAAAACAAAATCCCCCCCTTCCTTTTACATTGTCTCCATCACTCACACTTTCACCACCACAGCTTACATCACAATAACCTACCATCATCATCATCATGGCTCTCACCATCACCTCGCTGAATGGATGTGTGCACACACTAGGGGCTGAGCTTGGACAGGGAGCCTTTGGTATCATGCACCTGGCCTACACACCCAACAAGAAGCCCATGGCAGTAAAGTTCATCATCATCAACAGCAATGAGCATGTTGAGTCTGCCCACAAGGAGGTTCATGCTTGATGAAGTGGCTTCTTGCCCATAGGACCTATCTTCATCAGATCTAACTCCTGTGTAAATGTATATGTCCAGGCACAACTTGGCCACCAGTTCAATAACCCCAGCATCCTCAAGACATTTGAGGCTTGGCGCAACAACAAAACCATCTACATTGTCTCAGAGTACTGCTCTAAAGGTTCTCTCAAGGATTTCTTGATGGCGAAGCACCCAAAAGAGCTGATCACAAGTCAGGTGCACCCCCCCCCCTATCCATCTGAAAGTGTTCTTGCAGCTAAGGCCCTCTTCAGTTCCCCAAATGGTTGTTTCAGCTTCTGTGGGGTATTGTGGATCTACATGAGGCTGAATACATCCACCACAACATCAAGCCTGACAATCTACTGCTCAACAGCAAGGGCAACATCAAGATCACCAACTTTGGAATCACCACACCAGTCTTTTGTGATGTCTCAGGACACAACACCTGGTACCACTCTACATGCATGGGCAATCACAGCACACAACTCTACATGGCCCCCAAGCTCTTCAATCAAAAGTACCCCCTCTCCACGTTGCAGCAATTCACTCATGGAAAAGAGGACTCTCTGACCCTTCACACCAGCTACCAGCAACATGTGGACATCTTCTCCATCAGCATGATCTTGTTGGCAATGGTGCAGGGGGGCAACATGGGAGGCAAATGGGGAGTCATGTTGCCAGGTGGCACTCACTACATGGGAGCTGCCCTCCTGCGCAGGCAGATTTCAGTCAAACAACTCTTCAACAACAATGCCTGGAGCAAAATGGGGGTTCATTCTCTCTAAGAGACTCTTCACTTACACTTTCTCTTTGCTGCATGCTCCTGTCTGACATTGATAGGACACATTCCATTCTACACAGCTTGCATACTTGCAGCCTGTTGTGAAGCAGATGCTGAACCTGGCCAAAGACAAGCAACCAACAGCTCTCCAGCTCTTGGACCAGTTCAGTCACCTCAAGGAGCCTCAGCAAGAGAGGGCACACCCTCAGCCATCCCAGCAGGTCACCCATCGCCAGCCCACTCCACAGTTGACTGCTCCCCTCAGGCCTGCTCCACAGTTGACTGCCCCCCTCAGGCCCGCTCCACAGTCGACTGCCCCCCTCAGGCCCGCTCCACAGTTGGCCGCTCCCCTCAGGCCCGCTCAACGCTTGACCGCTCCCTTCAGGCCCACTCAACCGTCAGCCGCTTCCCACGTGCCCGCTCAACACTTGACCGCGCAACAGGCAGCCGCTCCCTTCAGGCCCGCTCCCTCGTTCTGGGCGGCGACACCGACGCGCAAGCACCAACGGGGGTGGCAGCCCGTGTGTATGTATGACCAATCGGGTAAATTGTACAGTTAACCATTTTAAGGAAAATCCATTCCGGAGTTTTTTGTCGAATACGTGCGCGAAACGCGCACAAACTGCGTAATCCCAATAACTCGTTGGCACCACCCACAACTCTCTTTGCCAGCGATCAGAATGCGCGAGTGGCGCTCCACATCGTCGAGGGCAAGAGGCCCTCAATTCCGGCCAACATGCCTCCCGGC
>CDFJ01220322.1:8475-28612 GCA_000826505.1 Acanthamoeba pearcei
CGCACACGCACACGCACACGCACACGCACACGCACACGCACACGCACACGCACACGCACGATGGGGAGAAAAGAAATACGGTTGGTAGAGGGGGATGCTGAAGGCGGAGGCAGCTGAGTCGGCGGTGGGCATGAGGAGGGTGGTGTAGGTATCCTCGCAGTTCTCCGGGCTGTCCTTGGCCGTCGTCTCGCAGGTCTTCAACCCAGGGCACTCCAATCTCGCATTTCCTGATGATGATCACCATAACCATCAGCCAACCAACCAACCAACCAATCAATGTGAACGATCAATCACTGATACGATCACACCCAACAGCTTCCCCTTATAATCCTGCATCTTACCGTAGACGTAGAACTGCTGGAGCGGCAACGGCGCATCAAGATCTGCGTCACACATTGTCAAAAAACGATCAGCATTCCACACACCTCACGCATTCCTTGGCATTCCTGATGTGTGCGGTGTGTGCGGTGCGGTGCGATGCGGTGAGTGCGGGGATATATACCGTAGACGTAGAGGGAGAAGGTGACGTTGGTGATGGCCGGGATGTTGAGGAAGAGCGGTCCGTTCATGAACGGGTTGTAGCCCGACTGGCGGCAGCACAAGAAGAGGAGCTCGGTGAGGCCGCCGGCCTGGTGCGACTGCCAGTAGGACTGGGCCGGCGAGGGCAGGAGCGCGGCGTCGTTGGTGGCGTAGATGTCCGCGTCGCCCGACGACATGACCAGGGCGATGGCCAGGCTCGTGCAGGGCGGCACCAGCACCTCCAGATTCACCTCTTCGCCCGCCTGAAGCGTTGCCGAGTACGTGACCGGCGCATCTGCACACCCACCAATCCCCCGTCAAGCCTTGATAAAAATAAAAGCCGCCATTGGCGGAAAACGTTGAAATCCCGTATATCCGAGCCACATATCCGATCGCAGAGCGAACAGGACTCAAGGAGGGACTAGTGCCTTGGGTGAGGTTGAGGCAGGTGAAGTTGGGCTGCGAACAGGTCGTGGGCGCGGGCGTGCTGCAGAGGGCCGAGCACTCGGGGTTGTCCGTGGCGGGGCTCACGCTGCACGCGTAGCCGCCAAAGTCCTGCAGGAAGACCGGGCCGTCGAACTGCACGTCGAGGAACTCGTAGGTCGACGACACGCCCACGTCTGACCCCCACCACAATAATGACCCGTTCCAAGCAGAAAAAAAGATGAAGTTGTAAAGAAGATGCCTTGTTGGTTAACTGAGGAATGAAGGAAGGGGAAGGAATGGAGGAGAGGTACCAGAGATGGTGCGGGAGGTGAGGAGGTGGCCGGTGATGGCGGCCGCGTCGCTGGGAGTTGAAGAGAGAAGAAGAAGATGGAAAAGAGCGAAGACGAAAAAAGATATGGGGATGGACGAGCCCATGAGGTGCGTATTGTACATGGCGTGGTTGTGGGAATGAGGAACTTGAAGTCAAAGCCGTTATGATCGTCTCCAGTTGCCGGTTGGACACATGCGATCGTTAATTTACAGACAGCCAACAGGGACCCAGGAGGTACAAACCGAGCCAGACGGGGCTTTTAGGTTGAGCACAACAGCTTCCCGGTGGCTGCGAACGCCGGAGTTAGAATAAAAAGAAACTGTAATTTCCTTCCGCTATTTCCTTTTTGACGTGGCCTTCCGCCGAAAGCGAGGGCGAGAATCTGTATACCCAAAGAACGGTAATGGAGGCAGATGCTGAGGTGATGTACGCGGGAGTGGGCTCACAGTCCGACCTGGGCTGTAACAAGGGCCTCCAGGCCAAGGGCGCGGTGCGCGATAACAAGTTTCAGCTGCTTACTGGCAGCATCATCGCCCCCGCCGCCCCCGCCCTCAACAAGAAGTACACCGACCTGCGCGCCGCTCACCTCGAACAGGGTCGCATCGCACCCTCTGGTGGAGGGTACCCCCACCTCAACTAATTTAGTTATTCGAAATTTTAATTAACTAAATTCTGTCTTTGATTTAAGTTCATCTTCACCATCAACCACCTCACTTATTACGGTGGTGTGTTGGCGGGTGTAGATGCTTTCGGGTGATGCAGGACCTGGCGTTCGACAGCGCGTCGCAGGCGTTCATCTACGCGTACGGCACCAACCCGCCCGGCGGCAAACGCACCTGGACGCCGCCCTCCCACCCCGGCCGCGTCGTACGCAAGCACGCGACCCCCAAGCAAACGAAAGAGAGCGAAAAAGACAACAAAGAGAAAGCGAAAGCGAAAGAGAACGACGTGGACGGCGAGTACGAAGACATCGCGGGTGCGGATGACGAAGTCGAGGTGCCGGCTCGCATGCAGGTCGTGCTTGACGAAGACGAAGCCGAAGACGAGCCGCAGCTTCGCCCGCCTTCACGCGCGTCGACCTCCGGCTTGAAGGTGGTCCAAGCCAAGAGAGAACAAGGGGAAGAGGAAGAAGAAGAAGAGGAAGAAGAGGAAGAGGAGGAGGAAGTCGACGCCGAGCTGGCCTACATCGAAGCCAAGATCCGCCTGCTCCAGATCCGCAAGAAGAAGCTCCTCCAGGAGAAGGCCAACACCGACACCAAGTCGAAGTCCCTCGCCCGGAAGCTCAACTTCTAACGACGACGACTTCGTCCACAAAAGAGCAAAAGAACGAAGAGGTGACATAATTTATTTTTTTTTCGCTGCGGCCTACGCGGTCGACGACGATGATGCCACTGCTGTCTTGTTCTTGTTCTTCCTCTTCCTCCTCTTCTTTTTCTTCTTCTTTTCTTCAGCGCCACCACTCGCCGCCGTGGTCGCTGTCGGAGCTGAGGACGTTGTCAACGATGATGTCGATGATGATGATGAGGTCGATGGCGCGTCGTTGTTGTCGTCGTCTTCGTCCAGTCGCTTTCGCTTTCCGGTGGTGCCGGCCGACGACGACGATGACGACGACGAGGCGATCTCGAAGCAGGCGACGAAGAAGCCGATGGTCTTGTCCTCGACGGGCAGCGTGCGCACGCAGTTGTCGGCGCCGGGGAAGACCGGGCGGCCGCGGCGCGGCCACTGGGGCAGGGCGCGGGCCAGGCGCACGTGTGGGTGGGCGTCGAGAACGGCACGCACCACGCGCTCGTTTTCCTCCTCGTGCACCGAACACGTCGAGTACACCACCTTCTTCACTCGCGGGACTATGCACGACACGCACGACACGCACGACACGCACGACACACGACACACGGTGAGGTAAGGCCAGGTCTGGAGAGTGTGGAATGTCGACGTACACTTGAGGCAGTGGGTGATGATGGAGGTCTGGAAGGCGGCCAACCCGGCGAGCCGCTTCTTCTTCTCGTCGTCGTCGCCCAAGTCCACCCACTCGTCCTCGTCCGGCGCTGTTTTGAGAAAGAACGAAGGACGAGAAATAAAAGAACGAAGAACGAAGAACGAAGAAGAGTGTGAATGCCGGTCGAGCCACGCAAGACCTCTTTTTTCGAGGTTTGAGTTGGTACCGGTGGTGAAGGCGACGTCGTAGCGCGTGACGATGCCCGAACCGGAGCACGACGGGTCGGCCATGAAGTACTCCACCTGAACCCGCATCACCAGCAGAAGAAAAGAAAAGAAAAGAGAAATGTCAGACGATGTGGTGGATAAAGCCACAGCTGGGTGGGTAGCGCTGGGCACGACGTACGTTGGCGTATTGCGGGTCGTGCGGGTTGACCTTGAGGAAATCGCTGCATACGGCAGTAATGTCTAGAACGCCGCACACGCACGCACACGCACCACCGCACACGCACACGCACACGCACCACCGCACACGCACCACCGCACACGCAGGCAGACACTCACATCAGAGTGTCATCTGGTGCAGGGTTGTTTAGTGTAGCGTACTGGTGGCTCCGGCGCGGGCGGTGAGCCGCTTGAGGGTGTTGAGGCGGTAGAGGTCCATGTCGAAGGCGAAGATCTTGCCCGTGTTCTTCATCAGGGCCGCCAGATGGCTGCACGCGCGAACATTAGCAAAGATCTCGAGACACGACACGACACCACACCACAAACACGCACACCTGGTTTTGTTTCCGGGCGCCGCACAGCAGTCAATGACGTGGGCGTGCTCCGGCGGCGACAGCGCGTGGGCCGAAAAGCAACTGGCCTGTGCTCGGCACCATCCACACACATTCTAGGTCAGCTGCTGTGCTCGCGTGGGGGTTACGTCTGTCGTGTCATGTGTGTGTGCATGTGTGTGTGTGTGTGATCTGCGCGGACCTTGTCTTGCAGGACGAGCGTGCCGTCCTGCACCAGCGGGTGCCGGCCGTTCATTTTGACCGTCGGCGGCAGGACCAGGAGATCAGCCAAGTGTTCATCGACCTTGATAGCCTCGGCAGCTTCACTTTCGCTCTTTTTCTTATTCTCCTCCGCAGCCTTGGCTTCGCTTTCGTTCTTCTTCTCCTCGTTTTCGTTTTCTTCTTCGTTTTCGTTTTCTTCTTCGCGCTTGGCACGCCTTCGCTTGGCGCCTCTTTGTTCGTTTGAGTCATCTCCGTCGCCGCCGTTGGTCGACAGAAGCTGGGGCAGCTGGGGCAGGATGTCCGCCACCTCCGCCTTGAGCGTGTTCACCCGCACGTAGCGCGGCAGCACCAGCGGGTTCCGCACCTCCTCCGGCAGCAAGCCATCATTGTCCACCGCCTTTGCCCTGCATCGCTGCGTGGTCAGCGCACACCGCACACACCGCACACACGTAGATGAGATACCTGACTTTCATGCGCACGAGGGCCTGGACGAGAGGGTTCTTGTATTTGAGGAGGAGCTTCTTGAAGTGGCCGCTGCCCTTGATGCCATCGGCCAGGACCATGTCGTAGACCATCACGTACACCAGCCACTTTTGCTTCTCCAACTGATAATATCACCACACCGCACACACAACACACGCACCATCGCACACCACCGCTCATTAGTGTCACACTCGAGCTCGTGTAGCGCCGGCTGGACCGTACCTGGCGCTGCTCGTCGAAGATCTTGGCGCTGGCAATGAGCTGCTCGAGGACAGACTTGACTGTACAAGAAAAGAAGAGTCAAAGCTGATTGAGATTGATTTGAAGGGAGGAGGAATGGGGTACACTTGAGGGTCTTGCAGACGAGGGCAAACACGGATTCCTTCTGCTTGACGTCCTTCTGAAAGACGAGGCTCTTCACGCTCCCTGATGGAAAAGAAAATCGCCGGAGGTGAGATTAAATCGCAACATTAATAAAATGAAAAGAAGAAAAACGAAGATCTAGAAACTGCACCTTTTTTCTGATGAAAGCTCTCGAGAACCATCGCCACATCGCGGTAGATGGTGCTCATCTTCTGGCGATTGTGCGTGACTTCCGATTTTCTTTTGTGATTTTTAAAGGAGATAAAAATGAAGAAGAAAATGAAGAAGAAAAAGAGTACGCCAGATTAGATTGTTGATCAGCGAGTCGAGTAGAGAAGATGGAGCAGCCTGAGATTGCGGCGCCCTGGAAGCAGGAGGAGCTGGCCCAAGTGCCCAAGAAGGACATCGTCGAATTCCTGCAGAAGCATGGCAACAACGCCTTCCTCCAGCGCCACAGCCTCAAGGGCAAGCTGCAGAATGTGGCCAAGAACGTGAACAAGGTACATTGCCCGGCTGTGATGATTGATGCATACTCCCAGATCAATCAATTGAACGTATGTACAGAAAATAATTAATTAATTTATAAATCTGCAGGGCAAGCTCGATGCCGCCTACGCCGATCTGTTCGTGTCCAAGGTAATACAGCATTTCAACTTGAGGTTCATTTTTGATGGAATCCATCTTGCCATCATCAATCATCCTGACTGCTGACGCTTCTCGTGGTTGTGGGGTGGTTGTGGGGTGCCCGCGGCAGGACTTCCGCACGGAGGAGGACGACAAGGAACTGGCCGCCATTGAGGAGCGGAAGAAGGCCCAGGAGGCTCGGGCCAGCGCTGCTGCCAGCGGCCCCGCTGCCGACGCCACCGAGGGTTCGCTCTTCTTTGGTTGTGTCGCGTGTGTGTCGTGTCGTGTCGTGTGCGGTGTGTGCGTGTGCGGCCTGCCGCTGACGCTGTGGCGGGCTTCTTCTCTGCGCAGAGAAGAGCGGC
Organism: Acanthamoeba pearcei; assembly: GCA_000826505.1. Classification (NCBI taxonomy): domain Eukaryota; phylum Discosea; order Longamoebia; family Acanthamoebidae; genus Acanthamoeba; species Acanthamoeba pearcei. The sequence goes on from CDFJ01220322.1 coordinate 14,517, forward strand.
GTGCCTGAGAAGAAGGGCTACCGCAAGATCGTGCTCAAGAAGGGCGACAAGACCAACTTCCCCAAGAAGGGCGAGTCCGTCTCTGTGAGGTGCGTGCGTGCGCACGCGGTGTCGTGTGTGTGTCGTGTGTTGTGCGTGTGCGGTGGAGGTACTTACGGGCCGCGAGTCTTATTCGAACGGGGCAGGTACACGGGCATGCTGGAGAACGGGCAGATCTTCGACACGAACGTGGGCAAGAAGAAGTCGGCCCTCAAGTTCAAGGTGGGCATGGGCAAGGTCATCCGCGGTTGGGACGAGGCCGTCCTCGAGATGAGCAAGGGCGAAAAGGCCAAGATCACCATCGAACCCGACTGGGCCTACGGCGCCAAGGGTACGCACCACCCGACACACACACACACACACACACAAGCAACAGCTGACCGTGTTGATTCGTCTTGGCGTTGTTGTTGTTGTTGCAGGCGTGCCTGGCACCATTCCTCCCAACTCGACGCTCATTTTCGAGGTGGAGCTGGAGGCCATCGGTATGTAGCGCGGGCGCACTGCAGAGAAGCTGATGAACCCCCAGAGAGCGTCGTAAAAAAAAAAAAGGTCTTGGCTGTGTGCGCGTGGTGTGCTTCGTGGGCGTGGGCGTGGGTGAGTGTGCTTTGTTGCTCGTCTAGCCGAGGCCCAAGGCTTGGCTGGACCACTAGGACATGATCTTGCTGAGGATGTCGGTGTAGGAGATGACGGCGATGGGCCTCTGTTGATCATCGATCACGTACGCCCTATGCGAGCGGCCAGCTGTTGAAGAACGAAGACGAAGAAAGAAGAAAGAAGTGAGGGCCAGGCACTTGATGTGTGATGAAGGTTGCGGTGAGAGCCAGAGGTAGGTGGTTGGTACCGAGCAGGTTCTCGAGCAGGTCTCTGACGCGGGTCTCCGGTTGCGCGGTGATGGGGAAGATGAGCTTGCGGCTGCCCAGCTGGCTCAGGAACTCGGGCACCGGCCTCAGGAGCAGGTGCATCTTCTGCACCGTCATGCCCCGCAGGTCCGACGCCGACAGGTTGTAGAGCAGCCTGCCCGTCCCCTTTTCGCACACGCCCACGGCCGACACCTTGTTCTGTAGTGGACGTAGTCTCGTTGATGAGCCATTCTACGCAGGGAGTAGCGAGTAGCGGTGATGATGGTGTGGTGCTTACCTTCTTCATCTCGTTGAAAGCGTCGAGGGCGAGCTTGCCTTCGGCGGGGAAGCAGGAGACGGCGGGCCGGTCGGCGACCAGGCCCAGCTCGTCGATGGAGGCGAGTAGTACGCGATCGAGGAGCTCCCGCTCGAGCTGGTGCTGATGGCGCGAGAGGAAACGTACGACGTCGGTCTGCGACAGCAGACGGTAGCGGCCCTCGACGACGCCACCGGCCTCGAGCTGCTCGTTCTCCTCGCGCTCGTTGGTCATGGTGACGAGTACGTGGTGGGGTACCGCGTTGAGGGGCTTGATGGCCTTCTCGATCGGATCGGCGCAGTGGAAGCAGGCCATGCATTCGGTGGCGTCCTTGAAGAGGAGGTCGCCGATCGATTGCGACGCACGTTCGGTGGCCCTCTGGATGACCGCTTCGCTCGATGTGATGTTCTTGGGCTGATCGAGTGCGCCTTGGCTGCCGTCGAGTAGCGCCATGGTGACGTCAAAGATGTGAGCAACGCCGATGAACTTCTTGCGCTTCTCGTCGTAGATGGGCAGCGCTACGAGATCATGGCTCTGCAGAAGCTGCATGACGTCGGCAGCGCCGGCCGAGGACTTGGCCCACAGCAGATTTTGCTTCTCTTGGACGAGATGGCCCAGGCCCACCTTCTTGGGCGAGATTCGTTTGGCCAGGCCGTAGTCGGCCGTGAGGGCCGGTTCTTGAAACGCCATTCGATGTGAATGAAAATCAGAATGAATCAAGCTGTCTCATTCAATTTTCAAATCGATCCTTGCCGAAGCGGCTGCAATTTCAACGACTACGTTCGCGGATGCGAAAACGAATCAAGAGACGGGCCTGTCATCCATGTGGAGATGATTTGCCTTTGTTGTTCTTCCACTTGCTCCTTGGACTCTACATTTTTCTATTTTCCACCCCACTGCCTTGGTGCTGCGCTTGGTCCCATTACATAGGCTGCGACGAGATTAGAAATCAAGATCGCACGACCTGCAGTAGTGGTTGCTTATGCCCTTCTTGCAGCAGCCACCCAGCGTGACGCGGCTGTCGGGGCGCTTGGCGTAGGCGACAAGGGCAGGCGAGAGGCGACCAGATATGATGGTGCGCACCTTCTCGGCCGAGTGGCATGTCGGGCATTTGGGTCCCGGGTTGGCTTCGTAGCGGGCGGCAATCTTCTCCACTTCTTCCTCCATGACGTTGTTGTTGTTGAGGTTTCACGCGAAGATGAAAGAGAAGATGTAACGAAGCGTCGCAGGTTCTCCTATTATGTCCAACTTAGCCTCGCCAAGGTTGTTTCGCATTTCGAAACGCTTTTCGAAAGCATTAGCAAAACGATTTGTCGATTGGGCGAATAAAAAGCGTAAAGGGTGGTGACCTCACAAGAAGCAACAAAAGAAGAAGAGAACTAAAAGATGAAGAGGAAAGGAGGCGGCGCGGCCACCCCACCTGCAGCTGCGGCGCGGCAGGAGGACAAACACAGCCGGACACAGCCGGGGGGCCTGCTTGCCGCATCTTCCCCGAACGACGACGACACGTCGGCAGCCGCCACGGCCTTCCGTGAGCGCGCCGTCTTCAAGGTCGCCATCTTGTCACGCGTGCTCATGCTCCTCATCGCCACCTTCCTGGGCGAGATGTTCAGCGATTTCGACGATTCGACCGCGGCTTCTTCATCTTCATCTGCCAATGCCACCGCGCTGCCGACCAAGTTGGACGGCATGGTCGAGACGAGCGTGGGCCATCTGGCCAAGTGGGACGGGGTCTACTTCGTGGACATCGCCCAGCACGGCTATCGCTTCGAACACTTCCACGCCTTCTTCCCGGCCCTCCCGCTCGCCATCTCCTTCCTCAACCGCACCTGTACCGTTGCTCCACATTTATTTATTTATTAGTAATATTTTATTTATTTATTATTTATTAGTAATATGAAAATAATATATTTATATAAATATCAAAACAGAAAATATAAAAGAACATATAATTTTCAATAATTATTTACACGAGAAAAGTTTTGAAGGTGCTGTGGGTCAAGGGCTTCGCGAGCGAGTACAACAGCGCGGTGATGGCCGGCGTGTTCGTCACCAACGCCTTCTTCGTCCTCTCCGCCGTCGAGCTCTATCGGTACAAGGGTCCCCTGCTCCACCACGAGCTCGTCCCTGACTCTTCTTCGTTCGTCGTGTTGTGCGTTGGGTGCGTCACGACGCAGGTTGTCGCGGCTGGTGGTCAAAAAGGAGATCTTCGCGACCAAGACCGTGCTGCTCTACTGCCTCACCCCAGCCAACATCTTCATGACCGCCATGTAAGGAAGCCACACACTCTCTCTTCTCTCGCTCGCGTTTGTTGCTCATCACACACACACACACACACACACACGACCGCACGACACGATACGACGCGCACAGTTACTCGGAGAGCGTGTTTGCGTTCTTCTTTCTGCGTGGCGTGCGGCTCCTTTTGGAGCAGAAGCGCTGGGAGTCCGCGCTCACACTCGCCGGCACTTGCCTCACCCGGTACCGCCCGCCACACTTGGCCCTGATACCACGGCGGGCGCGTTGGCCTGACTGACCACTCCCGCCGCACATGCGCCACCGCACACGCACACGCACACATGTGCCACCGCACACGCGCATCTGTGTGTTGAATGGCCCTCCGCAGGTCGAACGGCGCGTTGTGTTGCCTGTTTCTGGTGTATGACGCGCTGCAGCGCTGCCCCCCTCCCTTCCTCCAATCGCTCTCTGTCGCCGTGTTCCGCAAGCGCCTCTCGTTCGTCACCGCCCAGCGGCCCTCGTGGACCGTACCTCCCCCCTTCATTCTTTCCCTCGCATTCGTTTTTCGCTCTTTTTCCCCGTTTTTCGCGTCCTTCATTTTTTGACCACCGGCTTGGCAGACATTCCTCGCGGTCTGGCTCGGGACGGCCCTGCGCTGTGCCGTAGTCGTGGCCCCGCTCGTCGGCTACCTCGCCTGGAGCTACCTCCGCTACTGCAGGTGCGTGTGCAACGATGTGTGTGCGGTGGTTGTGTGCGTGTGCGTGTGCGACACGCATCATCTGACCAACCCCCGTTTGGTCTCAACGCAGTCCGACCAATCCGACGCGCGGCCAGCACGAGTGGTGCGATGCCGCGGTGCCCAACATCTACGCCCACGTGCAGGCCAAGTACTGGAACGTGGGCTTTCTCAACTACTACGAGCCCCACCAAATCCCCAACTTCCTCCTCGCCTCGCCCATCGTCTTCCTCTCCGCCTGGGGCGTCTTCTCCTTCCTCCGCCGCTTTTCGTTCTTCACCACCTCGCCCTCATCACCATCGACCGCCACCCCATCATCATCATCAACACCGTCGTCGTCCTTGTCTTCATCATCAACTTCGCCGGCCGAGCCGTACCTCGAGGCGGCGATGGTGCCGTTCGTCGGGTACTGGGCGGTGCTGGTGGTGGTGGGCGTGCTGTTCATGCACGTGCAGGTCATCACCCGCTTCCTGTCGGCCTGCCCCGCGCTCTACTGGTTCTGCGCCAGCTTCTACGACGGCACTGGCGCGGATGACGTCAGCAGCAGCACGACGAAGCCAAAGAACGAAAGCGAAGCGGCCAAGGAGGAGCGGAGGAGGAAGAGGCGGCGGGCGAGGCAGGTGCGGTCGTGGATGCAGTACCTGATCGCGTTCTACTTCCTGGCCTACACGCTCATTGGCGCTCTGCTCTTCTGTAACTTTTATCCCTGGACCTAAACTATTGGCCCAGTTGCAATGCAACCAATCACCAAAAATTAAAAACTCGAGAAGCTCCGGAACAGGCCTTCCGCCGCTGCGCCCTTCGAGGCTGGGCTGTCGTCATCGTCGTCGTCGTCGTCGTCTTCATCATCGTCATCGTCATCGTCATCGTCGTCATCGTCATCTTCACCATCGCCCCGGCTGCCGCTGAGCACGGCCACCCGGTTGAGCCACTCGAGGCGCTCGCGCTCCCACTCCTTGCGCTCCTGGCGCTTCTCGAGCTGCCACTCGTCTCGCGCCAGGGCCAAGGCCTGCTGCAGGCGGGCGCGCTCACTGGCCCAGCGCTTCTTCTCCCTGGCCCAGACCCAGCCCATCCGCTCCATCTCGCGCGTCGACTCGCGGCGCAGCTTGAGCAGCTCCTCCGCGAATTCCAGCTCCGCCGCACGGCTCGCGTCTTGCTGCCCGAGCTCGCTCTCGGCCGTCAACCTCTTCATGTGCTTCTCCTGCGACCACTCACGTCAGCGTGTGTCGTGCGTGTCGTGCGTGTCGCGTGTGTCGTGTACTTTCTCGGCGATCAGGTATTCCTTCGAATCCGCCAGCTGGGTCTTAGCCAGCTCGAGCTCGTGCTTGGCCTGCCCCAGCTCGTCCATCGTGTCTTCGTGCTTCAGGGCCAACTCCTCCCACGACTTTTGTGCCCCGTTCTGGTCGCAGGCACACAGCCGGGAGATGAGGATCATGTGGGGTCAATGTCCACGTCAACGTTCAAGCGGGTGGCGGAGGGTGTGGCGCACCAGGAGCTTGGAGAGCTGTTCCTTGGTCTCGTCGAGCTCCTTCCGCATCGAGTCGTGGGTCTCCAGCAGCTCCGAGTAGGCCTTCATGAGATCCATCTTGCTGACCCCGTCCAGGTTACTACTTTTTGGGGTCTGCGTCGGCGTCCGCGTAGCTGGTAACATGTATGGGTCAGGTAAGATATCAGCAGAGAACCTCTGATGGACGTTGAATGCCCCCATATGTTGAACGTACATCGTTCTCTCTGGCTGCGGTTTGTTTCTGGCGATGATCTATGGAACAAACACGGCACCACTCAGTGATTAGTGTGACGACAAGGACTGGAGTGCGGTGGCGGCACAACACACCGCGTCTGCTGGGGCCGCAGTGGCTGAGGGTCCTCAGGCGGGGAAAGCACCCGCAGGTGCTCGGCGCTGGAGGAGAGCTGGATGGCGGGCTCTGGCGGTTGATGGCGGGTCTCGACCGTGTGGAAGTGGCTCAAGCCATGGACCCACTTCTTGAACTCCTTGTCCGACGGCGCCGTCAGCACGTAACTGCGCCCTGCATCGGTTGCAACGCAACGCGCCTTTTTAAGTAATTACTGTGCCAGGTTGAAAAAAGACATAAAGGTGTTATAGGTGGCACCTGGAGTGTTGATCTGGAACTGGAAGAGCTTCTCGTTGGCCGGGACGATGGAGGAGGCCAGCATGAGGTCGATGAAGCCAATGCACGACGTGCTGGGCAGGTTGGGCTTCTTGAAGTAGTACAACACCTTGCGTCGGTTGTCCAGTTGGAACCACCGCCGCCTCTCCGCCGAGAACTTGTTGGCGCCCAGCTTCACCAGCCAACCCTCCAACTGGAGATTGGATTTTGTGTGAATAAATAAACAACACCCAAAAAGAGGGAGTGGGTGCCTACTGGGGGGTCGGTGAGGTCCTTGGTGGCTGAGGCGGCAAGGCCTTCAGAAGAAGAGGCCAACATCTTGCAGAGCCAAGAGGCGTTGATCTTTGTCCCTGTAAGGAAACAGTGGTTGAAGTGAAAGAAATGTCACAGCAGACAAACTCGAAATTTCTCAGCTTACTTAGCGAAAAATGGGTGAAATTTCATGCTAGCGGTCGAACATGCTGCCGCTCCGTCGGAAACAGCAAACAAACAACACACACGATGGAGCAGCACAAGCGGGGCGTCGATGTGGAGGAAGGGCAGCCGCTCATGTCCCACCAACGCTCGCCCTCCCCGGTGCTTGCACGCCAGGCACCACCGTCGCCCACCCTCTCCTCCTACCAGTCCTTCCCGCGAACCTCCATCTCCTACTCCGCCCCGGCAGCCCCGCCCCACCACTCGGCCCAGGGCGTCCTCGCTCGCCTCAGTACCTCCCCCATTTTATTTTTTGAATATAAATATGTTTTTTCCTGTTTATTATTTATTTTATTTATCAAATAAAAATAATGGCCAGACAATTTCCTGCGACTGGCGAAGCCGCTAGAAGAGGAGCGCGATGACGAAAGTCGCGCCTACGGCTGTGGCTGGTTCTACTGGTATGTACCGCATATGTGTCGACACGCATTCCCAGAATGCTGATGAACATATATGTTGGATATCTTAATGTTATGTGGTGGTGGTGGTGGTGGTGGGCAGCGGGTGGCGAGCGCGGCTGGGCCACTGGCTGGAGGGCCGCCGGGTGCAGTACTTCTTCATCTCGCTGCTGGTGCTGGACATCGTCCTCCTCACCTGCGAGCTCGCCTTCGAGGAGTACTTTGCCGACGAGGAGGGCGAAGAGTGGATCCTCATCGCCAAGGAGGTCTTTGGTGCGTGTCACACCACCGCACACACACACACACACACGCACACCGCACACACACCACCGCACACACACGCACACGCTCACACTGAAATGGGTGTGGTGTACACGGAACAGAGTACGCGAGCGTGAGCATCCTGCTGGTGTTCGCGGTGGAGGTGGTGCTGCTGGTGATCGCGTTCGACCTGGCCTTCTTCACGCACCCGTTCTACGTCATTGACGCGATCATCATCGGTCCGGCCACCACCACCACCACCACTACAAGAGAACACGCACGGAATGTTGTTGTTTGAGGAATGTGCGGGAGACTGACCCTAGGGCTCGCGGGGCGGTTCAGGCGTGTCGCTGTTCTTCGACCTGTACCTCAAGGAGGCCCTGGCCGGCTTCCTGGTCGTGTTTCGATTCTGGCGCGTCGTTCGCGTGGGTACGGTCGATGACGACATCACATGTGTTGATTTGTGGTGGTGGTGGTGGAGCTAACCTCATCACCCACAACGTCTCCGCTGGCACCAGTTCACTCGATCGTGGCGGCTGAGGAGGAAAGGCACGGCGAGACCAAGCGGGAGAAGCGACGCCTCGAGGAAGAAATCAAAGACTACCAGGTACCCCCTTTCTGACGCCCACCAAACGGCCAAAGCGCTCACCTTCAGTTCTCTTGTGTGTCGTGGGTCGTTCCTTGGCTGGCTTCATTCAGGAAACGATCGCGGACTTGCAGCGAAGGCTGGACGCCAAGGACTGGGCGCTGGAGCGGCTGCGGGAGAAGTGCGCTGCGCTTGAGCAGCGGGACCCATCAGCCGAACACTATGACACGATACCGAGTAGCGGCAGCAGCAGCAGCCAGTCCTCCTTGCCCAGCCTGTCGGCCCAACTGCCTGCAAGCGCCACATGACACGCAACACACAACGCACGCAACACACGCAACAAATGCAACGCGAGGTCGCGGTGGTAGTAGTAATAGCTGGACCGCCTTCGCTGTTTGAAATAGACATCAAAATAGAACAATGCAAAAATGTAGGGGCGAGCACTTCGCTTCCTCTTTCCCCCCCGCGGGAGGGCTTTAGAGGAAGTAGCTGCCGTCTTCCTCGTCGTCGTTGAACATTCGCAGCATCTCCTTGTAGTCCTTCCCGCCCAGATAATTCTCCACCTGCAACACAACACAACACACACATCAATCAAACACGTGTCATCTCGTGCGTGTGCGGTGGTGCGTGTTGTGGAACGCAACGCACCCCTCGATCTACACCCATGCGAACCAAGCTGTTGATTTGTTTCTGTCGACGGAATGTCAGTCAGTCAGCCATGTGCAGGGAGGGGGAGGGGGGCGGGAGGTATACGGGAAGCTGCTTCTTGGCGGCGATGTGGAGTGCGGTGTTGCCGGTCTGGTCGCGAGCGTCCACGTTGCAGCCGAGCTTGTGGAGGTGGGCCGCCAGCTCGGCGTTGTCCTTCGACACGGCGTACTGGAAGAGCGTCCACACCTTGTTGATGTTGAAGAAGCACGGCACGTCCCACTTGGGAATCGTCACCTGCACACGACACACGACGAGCGGGTGAGACACACGCAGTGTGTGTGTGTGTGTGTGTGTGTCGTGTGCGTGTGTGTTGACAATGACGTACGTTGCTGCCCTGATCGAGGGCGGTCACGGCCTTCTCCCACTCGGCGCACAGCTTCTCGATGTCCCCCAGGTGGTCTCTCGGCACCTTGGCCAAGGCCTTGCCCTCCTGCGCCGGCCAAAGGGGGGGAAAACATTAACATTTGTTTCCGCACACGACACGACACGACACACACGACACACACATGACACACACACGACACGAAAGAAAGGGGAACAATACGTCGCCGTTGTAGAAGCGGAGGACGACGCGGAGCTCGCCCTGGGCGCCATCGCCCTCGAGCGGGAACCAGTTGTCGACGCTCTCGGTGAAGGGAATGATCGCCCGGCCGAGCACCTCGTCGGCCGAGAAGGACTTGTTGTTCATCACAGTGATGGCGAACGTCTTCGGCTTGGGCTCGCCATCCATCCCAAAATATCGATGTCTGCGTGTGCGTGCGTTGTGTGCGTGTCGTGTCGTGTCGTGTCGTGTCGTGTCGTGTCGTGTCGTGTCGTGTGATTGTTGTGTGGGTGCGTGTGTGCGTGCGTGTGTGTGTGTGTGTGTGTGTGGAAGATGGTGAGCAATGGCGTGCGCCGCACACACGTGTGGTGGGTGGATGGTGTGGCGCTGGTGCTTACCCCACGAACTGTTCGTGCCACTGGGGGTTGAGCGAGCGTCGGATGGTGGAGGTCCTCGCGCCGATGATGCCCGAGGGGATGATGTCAAACTTACAATAGCCGTCTGACTTGCCTGCAAGTAGTGGTAGCAGAAGATGAAGAAGATGGACCAAGGCAAGTAAAATATTGGTCAGGAAGGGAAAGAAGAGCGGCAAAGAAGATTAAAGGGGAGCGAATGAATGTAGTACCGAGCACGGACGACCTTCGCAAATTACGGGCTTCTTCGACTGCAAATCACACAAAAGTGGAGAAGAAATGAGACATTCGCGCTACACGACAATTGGAGGCATGAAGGAAAGAAGATTCGACGTACTTCGCAGTACAAAGTAGTGATTTTCTTGTGTACGCGATGGGCTGGAGAGCCCAGATTTGCCAGCACTAGCCCGCATCCGAATGGAGGTGCGAGGGGATCCCTCACCCGCGAGCACAAGGGCCTCGAAATTGCGCGAATTTCGACGCTCCAGCTTGATGGGTCCTTCGTGTTGATGCTTGGCCTTGTCCACGGGCGAGCCGTGGTCCCAGCTCTTCTTCCGCTGATGCTTGGTCGCTGGCGGGGCCAATTGACCTTCAGTGGGTCCCGTAGCGCCTTCCACCCTCGATGAATTCGGACGCGAGTACTCGAGGCTCCTCCTCTCCTTCACCTCCTCCTTCTCATTGTCGCTCGCCTCATCCTTTTCCTTTTCTTTATCTTTCTGATCCCCTCCCTCTGTACGACCTGCTCTTGGCGAAGGCAGTCGTCCATTCTTCTTCCCCTTTGTGCCTCCCGACTTCTCCTTCGGGCTCTTCTTCTTGCCCCCGGAATCGCTTGTGCCTTTCCTCTTGGGCAGCGATTTGAGGCTTGTCACGACCACCGCTGGCGAGGTGCTGGTGCCCCCTTCGTGTTCATTCGGCGTGCTGTTTGGGTCGGTCGTGGGGCTCACCACCGACGAAGAAGATGAAGAAGTAGTGGTGGTAGAAGAAGGTTCCTCCATTCGTCCAATGTGTGATTAAATCAGATGAGATGCAGAAAGGCTTGCAATCAACGAGGTTGGGTTGATCTCTGGAACTCCAACTTGCGGAGCTCTTTCATTTTTCTTTCGTTTTCAGCATTTCCGAAATGCAAAAATGTTCCGTGTAACCGTTGGGCCCGCTTGGCGCGAAGGTTGGCCGGTGCGTTGCGTTGGCTTGAGCACTCACGCGTGGATGCGCCACTCCCGCAAGCGCTGGGCCTCTTCCTTGGAGACCGAGGGCAGCGTCATCTGAAGCGCCGCCATGAAGTCTTGCGCATTCACCACCTGGTGACGATGCCGTGAGCACGGTGTGCAGGTGGTGAGACACGAGCTAGCGTAGTGGCGTGGCTGGCGTACGTCTCGGCCGTGCTTGATGGTCTCGACGGCGGCGTTGCGGCACAGGTCCATGAGGTCGGCGCCGGTGTAGTTCTCGGTCACCATGGCCAGGAAGTCGAGCGACACGTCCGACGCCAACGGCATCTTCTGCGTTTGCAGATGCAGGATCTCCTGTTGGTTTGGTTGGTCGCGACAAGCACGGGGCACGGGGCTCATGTCAACAAACGAGCGACCTGACGAGGAAACACACCGGTCTGCAGACGCACGTGACGCTGGGGTTGGTCGGGCGGGCCAACGTAGATACAGCGGTCGAATCGGCCCGGACGCAGGAGCGACGCATCCAACACCTAGGTATGAGTGCGAGTGCGTGAGATTCCACTCATTCCAGGCATTCTGGCCGATGTCGAGGCGTACTTGTGGTGTGTTGGTGGCTGCCATGACGACCACGCCGCACCCTTCGCCCTCGAGCATGTCCATCTCGAGCAGCAGCTGAGACACCATCTAGGGAAGACAAAGACGATGAGGAAGGCGACGACGAAGATGACGCAAACGGATGAAGTGCCATGAGTAAGTTGGAGTGTTGGCAATCGAGGCTCGAGTGAAGTGGGTGTTGGTACCATTTTTGTTGACGAAGAAGCGTCGGAGCGGTGCGAGAAGACGGCCTGGATCTCGTCGAAGAAGATGACGCACGGGCTGCTTTGGCGCGCCTTGCGGAACACCTCGGCGAGCCGCTTCTCCGATTCGCCCACCTGTTTGGTTGGTTGGTTGTTGGTTGTTGTTTTTGTTCGCAAGTGACACGCACGACACGACACACGCGACACGCGTCGATCGACGCACCTCCGAGCGCAGGAGGTCGGCGATGGAGAGGGTGATGAAGTTGGCGTGGCACTCGCCCGCCACGGCGGCGCACAGGAGGGTCTTGCCGGTGCCCGGCGGGCCGTAGAGGAGGATTCCGCGCGGCGGCTGGATCCCGAGCCGCGCGTAGGCCTCCCGGTGCTCGTAGGCCCAGGTCACCGTCTGCCGCAGCTTGGCCTTGACGTCGTGCAGGCCGCCGATGTCCCGCCAGCCGACCTGGGGCAGCGACACGGTCACCTCGCGCACGCCGCTGGCCTTGATGGGCTTGAGCGCCCGGAGCAGGTCGGCCCGGCTGACGCTGACGTCGTTGGCGCCGGCCCCGGCCCCGGCTCTCCGCTCGTGCGCGAACAGGGCGGCATCGCGGCAGGCGGCCATGATGTCTCCGCCTGATTGGGGACCACCACCGCCACCGCCACCACCGGTCAGCCTGAACCCCGCACCATTGCACAGGAACGCGAGGCACGCGCGCACCCACAAATCCGTGGCAACGGTCGCTGATGGCCCGCAAATCGACTCCCTCTTCTGTTGTCGTTGGTTGGGTTGGGTTGGGTTGGGTTGGGTTGGTAATAAGAAGACCAATGGAATGCACGTAGGTTGGTGGTACGTACCGAGGGGGACGCCAAACTTGCGCAGACACTGATGGAAGATGTCTGCCCGCTGTTCCGCAGTGGGCACCTCGATGGTCACCACGTCCTGGACGAAGAGTACCAACCAGGTGTTGGGGAAGAGTGAGTGTGGAGCTGCTCCGGTCAACACAAAACAACGCACTCACGCACTCACGCACTCACGCACTCACGCACTCACGCACTCACGCACTCACGCACTCACCTCAAACCGATCCCTTGCCCCCTTGTCCACTCCTTCCAAATGGTTTGTTATCCCCACCTGGATGTAACGCACGCACGACACACAGGGCACACACACGAGACACACACGACACACACATGACACACAGTGCGTAAGTAAGTGAGTGCCTCCCCATTTCATAAGAAGTGAAGAGGAAGAGGTGTGGTTACCACGAGCACCCGATGGTGCGCGTCTCGGGTGAGGCGATCGAGGAACGACAGGAGAGCATGCACTATGTCCTCCTCGCCCTCGCACCCAACCTCCTCGGCCGGAAACAGCGCGTCCATGTCATCGATCACGACTGGGAGACAAAAAAAACATTAAATTAATAATGTTTTCTTTTCAAAAGAACGAAAAAGAACGAAAACGACAGCGAGATCGGGGGGGGGGGCGTACGGATGGACGGCTGTAGTCGCAGGGCCATGTCGCAAAAACGGCTCAGGCCGGCGGCCATGCGACTGGAGAACTCCGAGGCCAGCCGGGCGGGCGTGATCCACACGACGGGGAGATCGCCCTCGAGCGCCAGGCCGCGCACGAGCGCCGACTTGCCCGTGCCTCTCGGCCCGGTCACAATGATGCTGTTCGCGGCCTCCAGGCGTCCAACTGCAGTACAACCAGGAAGTTTAGAAAACGCGTGCGTGCGTGCGTTGTGTGTGTTGTGTGTGTGCGTGTGTGTGTGTGTGTGTGTGCAAACACTTGACATGCGTACGATTCCTGCTTCGTCGCTTGGTGGCATCCTCGATGAAGGCTCGTATGCTGGTGGTCAATACATAAATAGCAATAAATAATATTAGATAGATAATAAGAATAATATTAGATAAGATAAGATAATAGAATTAAAGAATAAATAGAGGTGGGGCCGGGGTACAGGTGGCGATTCTCATCGTAGGAGCGGAAGGGGTCTACGCCCCGCGGCGAGCTGCGGATCTCGTGTCGGATGGCCTCGAGCATGTCGTGCTCGTCGGCGCTCTGGAGCATAAACTCGACGAAGTCGGGAATGACGCCCCAGGTCACCTCGCCGGCGGCGGCGGCGGACTCGTCGTTGGCGCCCACCAGCGGAAAGCATTTGCAACTGTGAGAGAAAAATTGTTTCAGTGTTGAGGTGTGTCGTGCGTGTCGTGCGTGTCGTGCGTCGAAATGAGAGCTACATACGTGTACAGGCCGTAGGGATGGCGTGCGCTCTGCTGCGGAAGGCAAAGGGTCGCGCCATCGCGCAGATAGCGCACCTGGCGGAGAATATGGCGCACCACTGCAGTGTAACGTGTCCACCAAACAGACCAATTGCGAATAGCGTCAGCGCTAGTGACACGACACACGACACACGACACACGACACACGACACACGACACACGACACACGACACACGAC